>JAAGAY010142799.1:17033-49794 GCA_011801015.1 Ardeotis arabs
GGGGATGTCCCTGTTCCTTGCAGGGGGGTTGGACTAGATGACCTTTGAAGGTCCCTTCCAACTCTATCCATTCTATGATTCTATGATTCTGTCTTAAGTAGCAATGTCAGCAGGAGCTGGTCTTTGTTCAATGTCTTAACGAAAATATTAACATGATAATTCATAGTCCATTTTATCAGTCACTGCTCAGGGGTGGAGTGTGTCTGTGTCGGGGAACTTAACAATAAAACAGGTTTTCCTGTTAGACTATGTTTAAGTAGACTATGCAATGAGTTTTCTGATTCATCTCCTTGAATACTTTCAAAACCTGTTTCTGAAAACTATATTGGGCAGAGGAGCTGATAAAAGAAGCAAGCAAATGAATTGATGTATTGTTGTACTTGACTTTTCCCCAAAATGTAAGTTAAGTTTTGCATGTCTTGAATTGTCTTACTATAAGCTGTGAGTGACTGCAGGATTGTGGACAGCTCTTTCAAGTGAGCCTTTGTTGTGGTTTAGCCCCAGCTGGGAGCTAAACACTATGCAGCCGCTTGCTCACCCTCCCAAGAGGGGAGAGAAAATGCAACAAAAAGCTCATGGGTCGAGATAAGGACAGGGACAGATCATTCAGCAGTTACCATCATGGGCAAAACAGATTTGACTCGGGAAAACCAATCTGATTTATTAACAATCAAACCAGAGTAGAATACTGAGAGATAAAATCAAATCTTAAAAACACCTTCCCCTCCCTCCCTTCTTCCCAGGCTCAACTTCACTCCCAAATTCCCTACCTCCTCCCCTCCAGTAGCACAGGGGGACGAGGAATGCGGTACCTCCCCTGGTAGACAGTCCTCCATGAACATCTCCATCATGAGTCCTTCCCACAGCCTATGGTTCTTCACAAAGTGTTCCAGTGTGCATCCTTTTCTGTGCGGTGCAGTCCCTCAGGAACAGGCTGCCCAAGTGCAAGTCCTCCATAAGCACATCCCCCTGCCTGGTGTGGGGTCCTCCACAGGCTGCAGGTGGATCTCTGCTCTTCTGTGGGCTGTGGAGGGACAGCCTGCCTCACCATGGTTTGCATCACCAACTGCAGGGGAATCTCTGCCAGGAGCCACATTACTCCCCCGCCTCCTTCTTCACTGACCTTGGTGTCTGCAGAGTTGTTCTGCTCGCATCATCTCGCTCCTCTCTCCTCACCGCTGGGCGGGCCTGATGCAGGCTGGGGGTGAAGCCCATGCTTCTCCCTCTCTGCCCACACTTCTGCTTTTTTTTCTCCCCCTCTTCTTAAACACATTATCACTGTCACCGATTAGCTCAGCCCTTGCCAGCAGTAGGTCTGCCCTGGAGCTGGCCAGCTTCACCAGACAAAGGGGAGACTTCAAGCAGCTTCTCGCTGAAGCCACCGCTGTAACTCCCACACCACCAAAACCCAACACAGACTTCTAGACTTCACTGTAAATTTTGATATTGTCTTAAGTATAGAGCAACATACAGAATTTGAGGATAGTGGTGTATGAATCCTTTTAAAAGTGATTGAAGCTTCATCCGGCTCAGATGACTTCTTATTTAACTTGCTTAGGTCTTGAGAGTGGTAAAATTGGTGTAATTCCTGGAGTCCAGGAATCTGTTAAATCAGTCTGTCAATACACGTGATAAAATCTGTTTTACTCATGTGTTGAACCTTCCCTGGGTCCTTTTCAACATGTGGCATGGGAAAGGAGCTGAACTGTCACCTGGTGTGCATATACCTTAAAGAAATGCTGAATAACGTTGTCCTCTTTAATGTTTTCTAATTATATTTTCTTGCTAACGTTGTTTTCCCCTCTGTTTCGACAATAGTTCTTAGTTTCTAATGTACCCACTGCATAGATTCCCAGGTAAGTTTGTGGATTTAGTTTACTTTGCATGCTGACTTAGATGGATCTTCCTGAACTGGAGACAGAAGACACCTGCAAAGATTTTCACCATCTGAACTTCTTAGTCCCTCTGTTGTTGTGACAGTTTGTCTCCCATGATATCCACTTTTTTTTTTTTTTCACTTGGGATGATAAAGAGCTTCAGTTCAAAGTTCCAGCTGGTTCCTCTTTTCAGGTTCACAGAATAGGCAATGCACTTAACCCAGCTATTCAACTATTATATTTGAAAACAGTCTTGCTGAATGAAATAACAGTAATGCTTCAACCCTCAATTAGGCTGTGATGTTGTAATGTTTCTGCTAATCAGGCTGGTTCCTAGTAGGATCTCTTGGGCCAGCCTTACTGTGTCTTTTATCTCTTATATTAAATCTAGGACATAGCGTGGTGTCAAGGACTGATCGTTACAGTCAGTCTTTATCAGGTTTAAGATGTCTCTGTCTTGGTAGTTACAGAGAAATGTAACCAGGGAGAGGCATGTGGAGACTGGTAGCAATCCCTATAGTTAAATAAGGCAGACAGCAGCTGCTGGTCTAGTTTTTTGTGTCATGGCTGATGTGTTTTTTCAGCATCTGCTATCAGCTCTGGTTTAATCATTGGACCGGATCATGTATTTGAAATGGTAAACTGGAACTTTTAGCAACTTGATACACATAAACTATAAAGTTCATGCCTAGGTTTTGTTGTGAAACTAGCCCCTCCATTGGCTTTTTTCTTGGATGTTACTAACTGGAAAAATTGTTTCTGTTGAGTATTACCTTGGAATTAGTGAGATTACAGTGGAATTTCCACTGGAAGATCCTAGTAGATCAATGCTGTCTGTGCTAGGGCTTCCTTTTCTTGATTCTGCTTGTGACCTTATCTCCGCTATGAACACATTTAGGGTCTTCTTCCTGGCTTCCACACTTCTTATGACTGAGGAGGTTTTATTTCCACTGTGTTATAAGTATCCATTGGATTCATAACAGACAGGATCAAGGGGAAAAAAATTCTACTGGGAGGAACCAGTCTCTAGTCACGGAACCACTCTGCAAATATCTTTACCAAATATACAAGCTTGAGAAGAACATGTGGGCACAACTTACCACAACAGAAAATGCTAACATAAAATAACCCCTGTGTGTGTGCATACACATCTGCATGTGTAATCATCTAGACTTCTCATCTCCAAGGTGAGAAATTCTGATGAGCAAATAGATTTTTCCCTTACCCAGATCTTTGCTGCTTGCACAGCCCTGACTATAAATAGGCCCTTATGCAAACAGGTTCTGAAGCCTTGGGAGGAGGAGGAGGGTCTTGAAAAGGGGAAGGAAGATCCTTTAGAAAATCTCAAGAGGCAAAGACAGATGTCTAGGAACTTGGACACAACAGATGTTTACACTGCTGGCTGAACTTACAGACCTACTCTGCCACGCAGAGCCATTTGCTGATACGTGCCTGCATCTGTCACACATGCATTTCATTCAGAGAATGGGTACTGGAGAGTACAAATGTTCAGAGGTTCCCCTGTCCAAAAAACTCTCACCCTGTTAAAAGCAAGTCAACCAACCCAACACAGATTTAGAGACGAATGCAGAGTGGTAGGCATCTCTGAAAGTCTCTGGTCAACCCCCTGCTAAAAGCAGGGCTGCCTTGAAAGCTCGATCAAGTGGCACAGGACCTCTTCCCATGAAGTTCTGCATGTCTCCAGAGATGGATTTTCTGCAGCACAGCCTGACCCAGGGCTTAACCACCCTCACTGGGAAATATTTTTCCCTAATACCCAGAGAACTCTGCCCTTGCTACAACTTGTTGGCTCCTGTCCTTCTGCTGTATACTCCTCTGAGAAGAGTCTAACTCTGTCTTCTCTGTGGACCCTGGGGGGTACTGGAAGAGGAAAATTCCACTTTGTCCATCTGTGCTTTTCCATGCTGACCCACCTTTATGGCCCTGCTCTGGGCTTTCTCCAAGGTGTCGATATTGCTCTTTTTCTGGAGGAGGTTCCAAAACTGGACACATGGTATTCCAGATGAAGCTTCCCAAGCTGCTGAGCAGGGGACAAGGAGCTTGGGATTCTCTGTATTCAGCAGTTACACTCTCACTCAGGATATGGTTGGCCTTCAGCACTGCAAGGGAACCCTCCCGGCTTGTGCTCTCCTTCTTTCCCAGTGGGACCCAACCCCTGAAAGGGCTGCTGCTGGCCTGCCAGCCTTAAGGTTCCTGGCAGACCACTTCCTCCAGCTTGCCAGGGGCCTTCAGAATGACAGGGAGGGACCTGTGTTAGGAGTCCTTCTGAAGGGACTATGATCTTCCAGCATGCCAACAGCTCCAACCACCTGAGGGTACACTTTCTCCCTTTAATCCGGTTATTGCTGAAGATGCTAAGTAGCTCCAGCCCCTGAAGTGACCTAGGAGGAATGCCACTTACATTTGTCAGTGCGTAGGACTTTGAACCATTGGTCAATAGTGTTTGAGCCCAATGGTGCAGATAGCTTTTCAGCCATCTTGCTACTTCCCTGGCTATCATCAGCCAGTGGAACTCCTGGCACTGTTTCCTCTAAGATCTTTAGTGGTTACCTCCTTTTTCTCTGTAGGTTTTAGATTTAGTACTATGGTAACAGGGGATCTCTGGGAGGAACTTTCTGATGCACTGCACTGTACCTAGACCAGAAGCCTGATTAGGGGTTTACTTTGCCAATAAGATGATTGTTGTCTTTTACGTGGAACTCACTCTCACACATCTGATGGTAGGTAAAAGTAAATAAAAGTGTTTAGTTAGGTAACGCAAAATAGCACAATTGTAAAGCTGGGAGAGATGACTAAACAGAAATGTAATGAAAATTGTACCTATATTTGACTCACTTCAGCACCCCAATTTCCTTTTATAGCACAGAGGTATTTATGAAAGCATTTTCAACTTGGTGGTTCTTTTCATAATCTCAGAGCAATTTTTACCTTTCTGCTAGGTTATGTTCACAAGACTTGGAAATACATATCTCCCTTTGGCATGGCCAGATACAGTTACTACTTGCCTACAGCTAAACAGGATCAATTTGCTGTTACTGCAGCACTAGGCCAAACCTTCATACAGGAATGAGATATAATACATGAGGTATAATGCCTTGTACAGTTTTCCTGGCCCCAGGTCCAGTCATGAGTCGGTGTAGGTCTCTGAGTGGGAGTTCATCTTAGGAGAACCTGCTTGAGCAGGATCCGTGTGTTGCTGAGGAGCAGCTGCCACTGTGTACCTGGCCTTTGCTAATGCCTCCCTCCATTCTGACCATACTCAGTCTCCTGTGTGGGAGAACCTGGCTGGGCCAGTGTCTGTGGGCCTTTAATGGGACCTTTGCTTTTCCTGGATAGATTCTGGGACATCCTCCGCTTCCAGTACTTCTGTTGGTGTTTTGCAATTAGGCTTTGAATAATGAGTTTGCCCAGTGACAGCTCCCAGTGCAATCCATTCTATTAGTTGATCTTTTTGTATAAAGCATTTCAGCTGAGGAAAATTGTTACATCTTTGGAACTGTCGCAGAGTTCTGTGTTTTGGGGTTTTTTTGTTTGTTTGTTTGGCCTGTTTTAAAAAGAAAATCTGCAGAGACACACTTGCTTGATGACTAATTATTTGTTTGCTAATAATCTTTTAATTTTCTTTCATCAGTTAATTCCCTCGTGGTTAAATTTTCAAAGCCTCATCTACTTAGATCTTCTAGAAACCGCACTATCTCTTAATTACAGTTTACCTTCAAATCCCTACAAAAGACCTGTAAAACTAACTTCTATTGAATGTCCTGATTTTTTGGGATATTTTTGAGTTCATGTGTACGTCTTGATAGTTACTCCTAGATTTACTTAGGATTTGAAAAGTTAGCTTCAGATCTTTTGTGAAACCATCACAGTTATCTGAAGAGACAAGATAGCTTACTGTAACTTCTGTAAGATATCATTTAAGATCTTTTGAGGCCATAGTATCAATTTCCCTTGCACTCTTTTTAGTCACTAGTAAAGCTGATTATTTCTGTTTGATTTGATGTTTTATCGGGAATGGAATCTTTTATACTGGTTTGGCTTTGCTAACACTGTGGTGTTCTCTCTCTGGTTTTTCCTCATTTACATATTTACCAAATAGCGTATGAATTACACTTAACTACATGCAATAAATTCTAGTAGTTGCATATCATGGTCATCACGTGTAGGCAGAGCCTTTCTCCAGGGAGGTCTAAAGATGCTTTCAAAGAAATCCAACCAAAAATGGGGCTTTTTGTATGCTACGTTACTTTAGGCTGATGTTTTCTGTCTCAAGCTAACATACCTAGGCACACATTGATGTTGTGGAAAGCTTTCTTGGTACCAATCAGCTTATTGCTCTATACAGAATTAATTTCCTGCAAACAATCGCTGTCTCATCATTCCTATACAGATATAAAGGATCGAGGGTAATCCATCTCTTTCAGGAGCTTAGGGATTAATGTAGGCAGTTCTATCAGAAATTGCTCTTTACTGAAGAGTGACCTGGCTAACTCCAGGAGGTTCAGAAAAAGCAGCTCTCCCTCTTAGGAAGTGCAAGTTTCATTTTAATCTGATTTGATTTTATCATTTATTGTTTCTGTTCTGATTTAAACCACAAGAAATCCCCCTTCATGCAAGATTTTGCTACTACTTTCTTAGCATTTTTAAAGAAAGTTTATGTAAGCTTTCATGCTGTATGCATCACCATAGTTTCTCTGAACGCTTTCCAGAGGATGCTAAACAATATGCGTCACATCTGACACATGCGGTTTATTGTCTTTCTGATTGTCTTCCCAGAGGGAAAATTGTGAGTGCAGTAGTGTGTTTACTTTTGAAGGAGTTTAGGGATAGGAGACAAGTTTGTTTAGCTTTTGATTGAAATTCCTGATACCTTACTAACCCTTCAGCAATTCTTCCTGAATTACTAGGCAGTTGGTGGCTGCTACCTTTTGCTGTTAATCCTAGCATCAGGCAGAAGGTAATAGCATTTCAGCATTTATTCATGTTCCTTTGAGGAGCTTTAAATGACAACTGTCTTCTCTGTTAACTGAGGAGCAATAAATGAAACAGCAAGATGAGAAAATCCAGCTTTCCGATATTAAATAGTTCACCTTAAGGTACTTACTGTTTATATGGACTCATAGTTTCTACTATATTTATAGTCACATTGCATGACTGATGCCACACCTAACTTGTTTCCATTGTACGTGGAGCGTATATAGTCCAAGGTGAGGAGAACTATGGCTTAGGCAAGCCATTGGAGGACAAGCTCCACATGCAGACATGTTTCACTTGCATTGCTCATGCTTTTTGGTAGCAAAGGTAATAGTTTAACTTACCAGTATTGAGCCCACACATTCTAAAAGTTTTCTTGCTTTTTAAAGATTGAGTCATTGTTTTCAGTAACGGTCTATCTAGATGCAGGGAGCTGTATCTTTTAGCATGATGAATACTCAGCTATATCTGTTCTGGCATAGCAGTGGCATTTCTTGTTGATGACAGTAATGTATCTCTCCCTTCCCACACAAACTTTGATGTTGTCATGGACCTCTAGCATGGGCTTCACCTTTCAGAAAGGTAGGAACAAAAATAAGACCCAGAAAGAGTAAAGGTTAGCAAGTAATTTCTTATTCTGTTTGTAGATTTTCTTTGGTGTCTGTGTACATGTTAACTTTCACATCTGTTAATATTCTTAACCAAAGCTTGAATGCTTTTGTCTTTCTCAGTTTTACTTTTTTCCTCTAAGCTTCTGGTATCCATTACTGTATGGTTTGGTGCAGGGCCAGGCTTTGGAGTCCAAGAAGACCACTTTGCAAACTATTAAAGTAAAAATTAATCTAGCTTTTTGAAAAACACATGCATTTTTTATCCTTTTTCATTTTGTTTCCTAAATTAGCCTTGCAAATGGAGCATTGGGACTGTAATTGCCAAGATTTCCTCCTTCACACCTACTCCAAAGTTTGAAGATGAATCATGGTCTTTCCTAGAGTGGCTTGGGGCCTGACAAGCCTGGTGATTCAAAGAGAAGCCTTGATAGACATTATCAGTATTTTTTAAGCCCTGCTGTCTCACACAACTCTGGGTTGCTTTCTAGAAGGTTGTTGGTTCTTGAGCTGCTTAACTGGTCTCTGAGTTGTGATAGCTGACCAGGAGTTAGGGCCTAACTAAAAGTACCTAGCATGCGGCAGAGGTTGGTACTGAAAAGGAGAGAGAGAGAGATGAACCTGATGAACAAGAAGAGATTACACTTTCTTCAGGTGGAGATGCTGAGAGATCCTGCATGGGAAGTCAAAGGATTAGAGACCGTATAGGAGGCACAGAGTTTTAAAGGCAGAGGGAAGAAGGCATTTACAGAGAGTAAAGGGGTGGTCATAGGATGGCAGTATTATGCAGAAAAGGGAAGAGGAAATAATTTGCACAATAGGAGGAGAAAAACAGAGATGACAATCTCTCTATAGGTAGCATGTCATGCTGAACTGTGGAAATAGGTTAAATGCAAAATCTGACTTCCAATTATTAACTTATTAGGGAAGGCATATTGCAATTAATTCCCGCTATAAGTGTTAAAATATGTTTGTAATTATAGCAATATATATGAGTCTGGGCTTATTTTATTTTTTATTTCATTAATATTCTAGGAAGGCCATTCTGATGACATACTGCTTATGTATGAAACTCCCTTCAGTCTTTACATGTCTTCTGTCATGAGATGCTCTGGAAGACCTAAGGGGCTGGGTAGATAATCTTTATTACTGTGAGTAAACAGTTACTATGTCTGTCTTTTCCAAGAATGAGAGAGTACTTTTGGCCCCAACACATCCTTGCTGGATTTATTCCACATACACTCTATTGCGAAAGGTCCTAATTTATTCATCTTGTGATTGAATTTTATATCCTTTCTATTAAAGTTGCTCTGCAAGTGATGCAGTCCACTGGATTATGGGATTGAGAGTGCTGAATAGCATTTGTTACAGCATATTGTCAGAAAGGGAGAATTTCTTCATTTAAAGCTGATAATCAGATAAGCTTCAACAAAATAGTCATAGGTGCCTCTTCTTAATACTGCATGCTTATCACTTACATGGCCCTATGCATGTAGAGCTCTTCTCAAAACAGAGGGGCATTTTTTTTTTCTTGAAGGGTTTAATCTGACACTGATTTGTACCAAGTAATACCTTACTGACAATTGATACCACACAGAAGGTTGCCAGACTGGGTTTTAAATTAAGATGAGAACAAGGAGGTATTGCAGAAAGGAAAGAAGAATGATTTTTTAAAAAAGAAAAAAGAAAAGAAAAACAGGCAAGAACCAGAACTTAGAATCACACAGTCATATGGGGTTTCAGTCACCTTGAGTTACAAAATGTTCTTTTATTCATACTGTTTTAATTGGAGGTGTTAAACAGTTTAACAAGAACAGTTCATGTATAAGTCTTTTCAAATAAATGAGTTTTGAAAGGAGATGTAATGAAAGAGGCTGTTGTGAGAATACAAAATTGCTTTATGAACATGGCACTATGGGAAGCATTGTGAGACAAATGTGTTGCCTTCTAACTGTTTAGGCAGTGGATTTGTTGGGGTTTTTTAGCCTTCTTGTATTATGACTTCTTGCTTAGTCATCACCATTCAGCTTCCTGTGTGCAATTTCAGACCTTGGTTCCAGGATCCAACTGTGTTGGTTTCCTGCCATCAAGAAATGTTTTCAAATCAGTTAATTCATTTCTGGTATTTGTATCCTAATGGATATGAGTATGCAACTCTTATACTCTTATACATTACTGTCACTTAGCATTGAAAGGATTTAACGCATCAGCCCTGAGGCTAGGAATTCTTCTATATGCCAGCAGTTGTGGGAATCACTGCTCGTTTTGTCGCTGTGCTATATGCCAGCAATACTAACGTAATCCACCTGGGTGGTTTTTATAGGAATGCTGTTTCTTGCATGTTGATACGATTTACAAGTTAAAATCTGTATTTCAAACAAACAAAAAAAGATCTTGTGCATATTATATCCACTCTTTAATACTTTATCCTTCCCTTTGGGATTCTGTTTTCATGTTTATGAATTGCAGGTATTTCTAATGCTTCAGTAGACAGACCTCCACCTGAAAAGCTCTGTTCTCCATCTGTCCCTTGTGTTTCACAGTTGGCATACTTGGATCACTGCTTGATTCTTGTTTGTTGAATTATTTAAAGTTCTGAAATATTTCTGATTGTTTATCTTAGGGGAATTGATGCCAACCCATTGTATAATGTCACTGCAGAAAAGCTTTTGCGAACGGAAGGCCTTGTGTCTCCCTTGGCGAATGAGCTCTGATTTCAGTAGCCAAGGGAGTTCTGCAATTGACGACGATATTGGGTGTAGTATCCCAAACCCAATTAGCTCTGCCTTACATTTAGACACTTCCAGCAGCCTATGGATCATGACACCTAGATTTACACGCTGTTTTACCTAAAAAAAGCCAAAAACAACAAAACAAAAGAAACAACCACTATGCATAAGTTTGAGCAGACCAGAGAACTCTGTTCAGAGCATGGCCAGATACACTTAGGCAAGTTAATCCCTGGTGTAATTTCACTGACTCAGCTGGAGTTGCAATAGAAGTTAATTTAGGTATAATTTCCTTTCTTTAAAAAGCAATCAGATGAGAGAAGAGAAAAGAGCCCACAAATAGCTCCACAAATAGTTATTTTCAAAAATTGGCCAAGATTTACACACTTAAAGGAGCAGGCTGATGAGAGAATGGGGTACTACATAACAATATTAACTCTGCACCTTTTCTTTACACTGGGATTATTTTACAAGTGTGGCCTTCAAAAGTCTGACTCCTATTAACATTTTCATAATTTTCCTTCCTTCTGGCCAAAACACAGTGTCGTAGTTCAGCCCAGATTGGGACCAGACTACGCAGTCTCTCTCTCACTCCCCCGACCCTCCAAGAGAACAGGGGGAGATAATAGAAGAAAAACGGGTCGAGGTTTGAGATAAGGACAGGGAGAAATCCTTAAAGTTACCGTCACGGGCAAAAACAGACTCGACTTGGGAAAACTATTCATTTATTACTAAATTACTATTGCTACTAAAACTAGCAGGATAATGAGACAGAGAACAAGATAAACCTCCTCCAGTGTGGAGTCCTTCACGGTCTCCAAGTGGATCTCTGCTCCTCCGTGGACCTCCATGGGCTGCAGGGGGACAACCCGCTCCACCATGGTCATCACCACAGGCTGCAGGGGAATCTTGGCCAGGAGCCGCATTACTCCTCCCCCTCCTTCTTCACTGACCTTGGTGTCTGCAGCTGTTTCTCTCACAAGAAAAGTTCTTCACAACAGGCTGGCAGACGCCTCTCAGGATCTTTTCACATCATCCATCTCATCTCCTCTCCACTTCTTGCAGCCAGGCCGGGCTGAGTTGGGCCCAGTCGGCCGCCTGGCGAGAGGCCAGAGGGTGAGGCCTGCAAGGCCTGTGAGGCCTGCGCCTCCCCCTCTGGGCCTCTGCCCCCGCTTAGCTTCTTCACATCTTCTCTTCTCTTTTTTTTTTTCTGGTTTTCCCCTTCTTAAATACATTCTCACAGAGGCGTTATCACGGGACATTCTGCTACCAATTGGCTCGGCCTTGGCCAGCAGCAGGTCTGCCCTAAGCCCGGCCGAGTCCACTGAACAAAGGGGAGCGACTTCTAGCAGTTTCCTACAGAAGCTTCCACCTTAGGCTCCCCCTCACTAAACAAAACCACAACACACAGGGTCTTTGGCCATTTGTAATTTTACACTACCATGTACAGTTAACATTTAAAAATACCTAGTTGTTTAATGCTGACTGTTGTGTATTCTCAGGTCCCACATCTTTAGCAAGAAAGAGATATCTAAGTGCAAAACACACTGACCATTTTACAAGAGCTTGGATTAACAGACATGATTTCATAGAGGAAGTAAGACATTTTTTGTTTTCTTAAATGATACTTTACTACAGTAATCTGAAAATAAGAGTGTAAGTGCAGCTTCTGCTATTCCAAGGTTGAAGTAGCATTTTTTTCCTAACAAGATGCTCACCCTGATACTGGTGAAGAAAGGAATTTATGTAAGGTGAGAAAGATCTCCCTGTGTTTTCATGAGCTGACTTGCAGAGACTGGGAATCTGGTGGTAAATGAAGGATACTCAGCTTATGGGACACAGAAACTGTCATATTACTACAGGTCTTTAATCCCTTTAGTTTGGCATCTTTGACCTTGACAGTAACTGAAATCAGCTACTTCCAAGAAGGTGCAAGAAGCAAGGAGCTTCTTACTGCCTCGTAGCTGTAGTTTCACCTGTTGGACAGATATTTTACATCAGTACTGAGAGGATCTAGTGAACAGGGGCACAAAAATAAGCAAGAGAGAAAACCAGGCTGTGAATTAAATAAACTGGCCACACACCAGCAGACTCCTGTACTGCTTCAGTTCCCACCTCTGAAGTCACCTTCTTACCTGAGTTTCCTACCTTACTTCCTCAAAGGACCTTTGGTGATGACTGGGGTTGATGGAAATGAAAAAGTCCAGTGAGCCTCTTAGGATGAATTTTATTATTGAAACTTGGGCAACTGTTAGAGAATGGGTGACATGAGTGTCCTTGGAGTACAAAGTTAAGGGAAAGGCTGGATGGGGTATGTGGTGTGATTGGTTAAAAGAGGCTAGGACAGGGAAAGCAAGGAGGACATGTTCATTTAGTCTGTCCAATTTAGAGAGAGAATGCTGTCCATGTTAAAAAAGCAGTTGAAAATAAATACTCCATGTTAGATGGACAATAATCACAATTGGAAAAATTTTTACTAGTAGTATGTAAAGGCAGATTGTTAATAAGAGCTTCTTTGGCCATAATATTCAAAATTTTTTTCAATTTGTTTGTGGATGCCCCAGCTGCCATCGTGCCCAGAATTACCTTCAAAGTGAGCAAGCTAGCATTGTATTTCTGCAAAGAGTATGGTCGGAGCAACCCTTGTAAGTCCATGGCTGTAATCTGACATGTAAAAGTCATGCCATTTTAAAATAAGGACAGTTTTTAATGATGAAATGAGAACAGACTGTGGGGTGGAAAGTCCGGGTGGAAAGACCAGTCCCCTGAATGTTTATCCCTTGTCCTTATTGCAGTTGTGATATGCCTAGATTTCTTTTCTTGGTGCAAAGCAGTATCTGTTTTGCAAGTAAAGTGCTAAATACTAGTTTGTCCTTTCTGCTAGCAGTAGAATTGGTCACTATTACTAAAGCCTGATCTTGATACAGCTTTTTTGTCCTGGTGTAGGTTTCATCAAACATGTTACATAGCTTTGTCCTGGATAAATTAGTAGAGGACTTGAGTTCCATAACAGTGTTATAAATTGTCCGTCTTACGCCAATAAACATTTTCTTTCCACATACCGAGTAACAGCCTGGTTTCCTTGATCTGTTTGAACTTATCTAAGTTTGCATGGCCACTGAGAGATGGTGGTCCTCTGCTCCCCTGCCTGTACTGGTAGTAGCACCTGTGTTCTCAGCTGGATCAGGGACCTCATTTCATCAAAAGCTAATTGATTTGTTATTGGCTGGGGTTGAATTTATTTCCCTCCCTCACCCGTGTTCTGAGCCGGTTTTCAGACAGTTCAGTTTTCTGAATCTGGATGATGGCATGCCCAAGTAACCATGCTGTTGCCAGCGGTAGGGAGGCAGTGGGGTCACACAGGCAGGGGAAGTAAAGGCTCATCTTTTCAGCAGCAGCATTAATATAGGTTAATTTTAACCCATTTTCATGCTGTACCTTACATTATACAAAAGCAGATATTTTACCTATCTGCCTAATGCAACATGTGAAGGCAAGAGTACCATTATTTTGGTATTTATCACAACCTTTACTGCATATGGACCAGACCTTAGGTGACATTTCATTAATTCGTACATCTATTGTATATATTATGTATTTGTGATGTATACTTAGAAAAAAATCCATTTTTATTACATACCTCAAGACATTAAAATCAATACGCTATATTCAGTACTGAAATGACTATATGAAGTGACATCAATACTTATGCACCTGTAGACAGAACAAAAAGGAATTTTTAGAAACTTGGTGTTTTACAGAGAACAATATATGACCTGTAGGGAGCTATAATGACACAGTTTCATCAGAAGACTTGGTAATCTTTGATTTATTTTGCCACCAAAGCCCCAGGATGGAATTAATTGTCTAGCTTGTACTAGTCCATTTTATTGTTTCCCTGCACTTTTGCAATGGATTTGAGACGGATTTCAAGTTCTAAGGCATTTAAAACTGATAAAATATTTACTAGCACAATAAACATCTAAAATGGTTACAATTATTATAATGATTCTGGACAAAATTCTACAAACTATTGAAAAAGCGTGACTTGGAGCCAACTGAGAATGGCCTTCTGAAGAGTACAGTGAAGGCAAGTGTATTAAATGGGTCTTGATCATCTTATGGAAATTTAAGGATATAACCAGAAGAAAACATTTCTGCCCAAGAAATTCAGTTTGTGTTGTGAGTGCCTGGTTATCTGATTCTGTTTGTTTTCCCTTGGATCTATCGAAGAGAGAGGTTATCTTCCTGGATAGAAAGGTTATCTTCCTTGAAAGGAATCTGGATAATTGTTTTTCTGAGGATTTATACTGTATAACTCCTATGCACCGGGGCTTCCTGATGTTTTTCTGTGGATCAGGAGGAATTTTTCCTGTCCCCTTCCCTTCTTGCCCAGTGATGCACAGTGCTGTTGCAGTTGGTGGTTATCTTGAGGCTTATTTTGTTTCCCTTCTGTTTGTTGTCCTCTGAATCAGAGAGGAGCTAAAATCAGGGTATACGGGTGTTCCTTGTGACACCAAATTGTCAAATACCTGGTTGGTGTGGTTTTGTTTAGACTGTCATTGCCTTATTCAGGTTCAGCAGGAAATTTGTCCTGAGAATGGTACGGCTGGTTTTTGGTTTTGTTTTTGTTGTTTGGGATTTTTTTGAGGATTTTTTGGTTTGGTTTGGGTTTTTTTTGTCTAATTGGTTTGATTTTTGCAGTACTCTGTAATATGAGTCACAAGCCTTTTCAGATCTGCTCAAAGAGTTGTCTAAATAATCTAGTGCCATTTCAGGGACCTTAGTCTCTTCTACTCTCTTCTTATGGTACATTAAATTTCTGTGATTTTCCCCCTCCACCCCCATGTGTGTGTCTTACTGAAATACATGATTTGTGGTGCTATGTGGAACAGATGTTGTGAATAAGACCTCTGTAGTACCATTGCCTGCAATTGTGGGAATCCAGTCTCAGCGGCCTCAGGGATCGTTCCTGACCTGTGTTAGTTACAAGAGATCTGTCTGAGTAAAATTTACATGCTATAGACATTGAATGTTGCCACCTCTCCTTACCCTTGTACAAGAAGGAAATACAAGCCTCTTCTGCATGGAGTTTGGAGAAAAAAATTATATTTTCTTCCACCACCCACTCTCCCCATCCTCAGTTAGTCCCTCCAGCAGGAGTACTGTGTTTCTGGAATCCATGAGGAAAAAAAGGGTAGTAATTTAGAGGCAAATGTAGGCCTTTACCTGCTTATCCTCTTTGATTTGCATGTACAGAGAATCCTCGAAGAAGCCGAGACAAAGTCATGCTGTGTTAATTTTTTTGGGGGTCTCCATCACAGCCATAAGAAATCAGAAGTTATGGAGGAGCTTTAGCCTGAGCTCCCTTCTAGGTTGGGGGTTACCTTGATATCCTACACGGTGCTTTGAGGAAGGCACAGGGAAAGGAAGCTACAGGAGGATTTTTCTGAACAGCTTCCAGCAGGTTTGACTGTGATAAGGGATAATCAGTGGCTGTTAAAGTCTGAATGCAGAAAAACTCCGGCTGAGATTTGACATCTTCTGTCTGAATGAGGGCTAAACAGAGAATACTAGCTTTGATCTTATAAAAATATGGAGGCTGGAGGCTGCCTTTTAATGGAAGGCATTCAAACTATATAATTCCCCAAATATTTGTATAGCAGACACTTGTCATTTTATAAAAGTGGTAAATAATCCTATTATGTGCTATAGTTGAATTTATAAAGGCTGAGTTAGGGACCTAATTCAAACATGTTTATTCAGAAAAGCAAAAACTGTATTTTGAAACCAACTCTGCACAGACTGGAATCTGAATCTGTAGAAACGAGTACTGCATACTGGAGTGAGCACAGCGTCTGTTGAGTCATACGGTATGTATCACATGCTGAGCAGAATGCGTTGTATAAGGAGGTGCGGTTACCAGTCAGCTTATTGCCCCACCAGGGGCTTCCTAGAGTAAGTGAAACCTTATTTGAGACTCTTGTCTTCTCTTAGATACGGAGTACAGCAGGAATATTAGATTAAATTGTGGCATAAAGTACTTGAAAGGTTGGAAAATATTCTAGGCCTTTTAAAAATTTCTAAGCCATCCTTATTCTGTAAACTGCTTTCCAGTGATTGATGGCAGGTGGCATGGGGCTGGTTGCTGATGGAGTCCTTAAACAGAACACTGGACAACTTCAGATATACCTGACATTGGGAGGCAGGGCTTATCAGCAGCTCCGTCTTGTTTTCTGGGGAAAGGGAAGAGGAAGTACAGTATAGAAAGTATAGACATTAGGAAGCTTCATTTTTCACCTGTGTAACTGTCAGACCTGGACAAACTCTGAACACAGATGGGAATCCAGTCCCAATTGTTGAAACAGAGACAGATGATAGACTAAAATTATGTGTACAGTTAAAAATGTCCTGATAATCAAAGGCATGGAGGGCATACAGTATGGATTTACTCACTTCACCAGTACTCAAAATTGCCTCTGGTTTAGGAATTTAAATGTGAATTCAACCAATTTGTTTTGCTAGAATTTCTTTTGGGACATTCTTTGCGCCTTTTTGATTAGTCACACTTTTCCTCTTTCTCTGTCCTTTGTTATGTTTTTGTGCTTTGTTTTGGTTTTTGTATTTGGGTGGACCCTCCTGTTTTGTGGCTCTTTAATGTCTTGATAGGATAACATAGCTCCATTATTTTCTCTTTGTCTTCCCCTGTTGTCTGCCTCCTCAGCCACCATCATCTGTGTATTCTCTTGTTTCTCCTGGTTCTTTGTCAAGCAGCAAACATTTTTGATGCAATACAGACTAAAATGGCAATGACAGACAAAAGATAACTTGTTTTTATATCCAGAACAAACAGCAGGTACTGTTAGTCACCCCTAACACTTGAGATCAGCACTTGCCGAAGAAAAACATATTGACAGTGAATTCCAGAAGAGCTAAGATGATAAGGGTGGAGAAAGGAAGTCACTCAGCACTCGCATATAGCATTCCAACATTTCCACTTTCAATCTGAAGACAATATGTTAAACTATTTTTGCCTGGATTTGTTGGGTTTTAGATTCTGGGTTTTTTTCAGAAATGATCTTCTGTACAAATTGCATTTCTTTTTATTTTTTAATTGAAGTTCAGTCATGGTAATTTTCATATTCATGACCAGGGGTTTTGAAGCTTACAGAAGATATGGTAAGTCCAAAATGCCATGCATCAGCTTTGCCATGATGTAAACTGCCAAAATCCCATGCTGTATTAGTTTCTCTCTTAATGCCACTTCTGTTGAGTTACAGGTTCACTTCAAGGTTTTGGCCTTGCACTTAGTTTAAAATTAATAGGATTCATAAGGAATGTCATGAACAATATCATTATGTCAACTATATTCCACCTGAAGAATGGAATTGCTAAGTGTTGAAGTGAAAATAGTGTTTGTGGGAGATGGATTAAGTCCTTTGGGGTGTGATTAGAGTACTTACAAACTTTTGTATTTAAACCTACATCTCTGTCTCCCTTTCCTGTGATACCAACACAGACTATTTAGCAACAGTGATAATACTTCCCTTGCTCCTTAGCCTTGTCCATGTCAGTCCAGTGTCCTGACTGTGATCAGTTCTTCTTACACATTATATTTATCCATGGAGGGTCATTCTGTTAATAATCACATTGCCAGCTGGGTTAGATTTTGAGTGAAAACTACTGTGAAGTCTTCTGCTGTGCTTTATAAAGGTGAGCAGGTTTCAGTGGTGGAAGAACCCCTAAGGTAGAGCCAATTTCTGCATTGTTGTAGCAGAACAGAGCAGTCATTCTTGGGGAGGATACTTTTTGTCTGCTTTCTGCAGTCGGTTGAACAGAGGTCAGATTTGTTGGAAGCCGCTTAATTGTACAGGCAGTTCTGCTCAGACCATGGAGCACAGCTTCATGCTGTTATCTCAGCTGTCTGCTCCTTCTGCAATGATTGGCTCTGCTTCTTTTCAACTGCTAACATCTCGCTACAGGCCTTCCTGTGAACATGCTGCCGTATGGCTTGAGACCAATGTGTGGGCACTAATCACCATCTGGAGAGAGAATGAGATTCAGGGCCGGCTGGACTTGGCTGTACGTAGTGTTCGAAGTGGGGCACATGAGGCTGTACACCAGACCACTGCTCTTTTATCCTGGAAAGTTTCATTCCATCACTGTTCCCTGGAAGGAGGTGGCTCTCCAAGTGCCTTCAGGAGCCATGGGAGCTGCTCATTTGTACTGGAGTGGGAGCAGCTTGTACTGATCAGCTGCTCCAAGCAGCGCAGCCCTTCTTGCTTCGGCTGATTCCTGGAGGTGCTGTGGAGCAAATTGGTATGGGGTGGGAACAGCCCCCACACAGAGGAGCAAGATACTGTAAATCAGCAAGAAGCTTGTGCCTCAGTAGGAGGCCTGGCGGGCTATATCTTGCCACTACAAGAGACAGTGCTTCTGCCGAGTTTGGGATTGTGTCCCCATTCAAAATACACATCTGCAGAATGCAGGTTTTGGGGAACATACTAATGCATGGCAGAGTATCTCAGTGCCTTTGAGTGGAATGGTTAATTTCCCCATTGCTGTCAGTTGGGAATGAGGGCTAGTATCGCATGCTTGTGACATTTTTAATCCTACTCTGGATGCTTCCATAATTAGAAAGGAAAATAAAATTGTATCGTGTATCATACCACCATTTTCCATTTGTTGAAGACATACTTCTGCATCAGGAATAACTTACTACTTCATGGCTTGTCTTACAATCTGCCTCTGTTTTCCTTTACTTAACTAGGTCCAAGAGTATTTGCAGGGGAGAGGCGGGAAAGGAATGCAACTGCTAAGCTCCTTATGGCACACGTCGCTGCCTGGCAGCATTCTCCAGCTGTTAAGATGGATGTTTTATGCATGTGGAAGTAGAGGTGGATTGTTTTCTCTGTGAGATGTATACTTTTATTAGAAAATGCATGTGTCTCATTATGTGAAGTTGTATGCATTTCTGAACAGAAGCATTTGAATTATGTTCTAACAACCTGTCCTATATCTTGTTTGTTCTGATTTCAGTAAAGTTGTGATAATTTAATAGGATGCTTTTCTGAGTACCAGTTATTGGCACCATCCATATTTTTCATGCAGCTTAGGTATATACCTAAAGAGTCATTTGTTTACAAGAGTTAAGAATATCGATGCCCTTGATAAATCTAGCATGAACAACAGTGAATAAACTGCAGAAGTTTTGAATTGATTCTGAGATGGATATTTTATCAGAAATATGGACAAGCCTTGCTCTCCTTTGCCCACATGTACTTTATCTCTTTTCTAAAATTTCTTCTACAAGGTGCTTCATTATTGCTACCTAGGTTTTCTTCTAAGGTGCTTCATTATTGCTACCTAGGTTTTCTTCTAAGGTAGAAGATGCAGTGCTATTTCAGAAACAGAATGAAATCACTTGGATGGAAAGCAAAGAACTTCATGATGAAATCCCTGATGAAATCCCAAAGTAACTGAGTTTGAGGTACATCAAAACATGTCTCTCGAATTTTTCCTAAATTTGCTTTCTTAATTTTTGTAGATTAGGTAATACGTTTAATCTGTTATAGGTAGTACTGCTGGCAAAAGCTGTGATTATGTTTTCTGTAGGAAGATCTGTACTCTGGCATTTTTAATTTTGTGAAACTTGTACCACTCAAGCTGAAATTAGCATAAGTTTAGTCTGCTCCTAATGTCCCTGAATATGTGCAGTCCCAGGATTACAGTGATTGATCAGAACTTCTCCTGCAATTGCTGCTTGCACATACCGGGAATCATTCCAAGTGTGAAAGAATGACTAAAAAGTATGGAAGGGAGTAATACTCAAGAGCATATTTCCCCTAAAACTTGATGCATTTGGAAAATGCTGAAGAATTCTTTAATTTTAACCTCCTCTACTACTAGCAAATGGCTATGAAAACCACTTTGAAGACCTATGTTCCAAACACCCTTACTACTTGGTCCTCCTGAGAAATAGCAGCCTGCTACCTCTATGGCTCCATTAATTTAAGTGGCCGAAGCTTGTACTAAAATATATCTAGAGCTCTCGCTATTGTGTATTGTTCTGTCTAAAGAAATTTGTTTGAAAAGCCCAGGCACTTTTAAGTGTAATTTCATACATTAAAACAATGCTAATGTTGCAAAAGTTAGGCAGTCAGAAATTAAGAAATACGGCAGTTGGTTTTCTCTGCAATCTTAAATTGATATTCATGTGCATAAACACATAATGCACTATTTTATTACATGTTTTTTTCCTCTGAAAGGCTCCAGCCTCATTAAATACCTGGAATGGAAGTTGGCTAGTTCATTGTTGCAGAAATGAGAAGGTGTGTGGTGAAAGGATGAGAGGTTTGTCAGAAGAATGGTGTCACAGATAAAGCAAATAAATGCCATTCTTATCCCTTGTATTCTATTCCTGCATCTGCCATAAAATAACCTGGAGAAGTTTCTTAAATTTTGATAAGTAGTTACTTATTGTAAGTCTTGTTTTCTACAAACCTAACTCAGTGCTGTAAAAGTGCTGAGCTCTCACAACAGCAGCTGATGTCTAGTGGAGTTTTGCTTTGAAATACAAAGTGCTTTAAAAGGCTGTAATTTGAAATCAAATTTTGTGTTTCAATTTAAGCCATGAATTCTTGGGTTTTTAACTTCCACTATACCTTGGTTCCCTTGTCTGAAAAATGAGGACAGTAAAATAGCTGAGGTGATCAAGGGAGAATACTGTATTAAAAAAAAAAAAAAAAACAGGAGAAAATTAACAACTCTGTAGTCAGTGTAGGAAAGTCTGTTGTGTAGTTAATAAGGCTAAGGGCCAAATTTTGAGTGACCGTAATCAAGAGGTTATAATAACTCGCTCTCTAAGCTCTGTCTATCCTGAGTGCTGAATGAGACAGGAGTCCAGCTGAAAAGTTGTATGCATATAATTAATAATGATATCATAACCTCTCTGTACAGTGAATTAAGACTTCTGTTATTGCCTATTCTGAACTCTTGACTCTTCAACTTGATGGCCTTTTTCACCTTACACATTTTATTTCCTATAATGAAAACTTCATCCATATAAAGTATGAGAATATATGAGTAGGTATGCATCTGGATATAAATTCCCTCAAATTTTTATGGATACCTCTTTCATGTAAAGAATTTGCAATGAGGACATATAGATGGTCTTTCTCCCAAAGGAAGTCCCCATTTGATAGCTTTGTTACTGTTAATAACCAGGTTGCATCCATGCTGAATGAGCAGCTGCAAAGAATCAGGATATTGGAGATGATGCTTCCCTCTGGGTTGCTACAATAAACTCTTGTTTTGGTGCTTTGATTTAAAGCACTGAAAATCTCCAAAGGAATGTTTCGGGACGCTGGAGTATTCTTTTCCATTTGCAGTACAATGGAGAAAATATTCTCAGGCTCTCCAGAGAGATAAATACGAGATTGCAATACATTTAACTGTATTTAAAATGAAAGCATGTTGAAAGTGCTCTATTGAATATTAAGTAGATCCTATTATAAATACCTCAGATCAGAGTATAGGATTTTCCCCTAATACTTTGCAAGCTACTGCTTATCTTAACTACAGAAGACACTCTATACTAAGGCTCATTTGGGCTATAGATTCAAGAATCCTAGGTCTAATATGGCCTGTAGGATGACTGAGCTGCAGTAGTGCTTGCTGAATGATTCATTTAGCAGTGTTCACATCAGCTTCAAAGAAAAACACTTTTCCTCTCTGCTCACTGAACAGGAGGAGCTGCCATGAATATGAGTATTGACAAGAAGCTAAAGGAATCAAATGGAGAATGCGTAAAAGGAAGAGGAAACACATCCATCGTGTGCATGCACTTGGTAATAATATTGCTGTAATACTTTTCCAAATTAAAATGGTTTATTTTTATATATACCTCGGACAAAAATATTTTTTTTAATTCATAGACAGTATAGGAACTGTATGTGTAAGCAGGGAAAACATACAGAGCAAAGTCGGAACACAGGTATCCTAACTGCCCGAAATGGACTCTGCAAATGTATGTATCATGTAGAAACTAAATGAAGCACTTTCCAAATAATTAAATAAATGCTATTTTATTGAACTATTATAACACATGATGTGCTACATATGGTTTGAATCCAAAGCTTCAGTGCTGTATTTACAGCCTTTGTTATTTTGCGTTGATGCATTTACTATCAGACTGCAACTAGTATTGCTTTCCCTGACAGTAGCAGCAGTAAACCGTTATTCTGTGTGGAGAATCATAATGGAGAGCCATACAGTGCCGCAGTGGGGACACCTGTTCTGCAGGTAGTGCAGAGAAGCATCTGAATTTGGGAACTGGAAAATAAAGCAACTCAGATTTGAACCTGCCATGTTAGCATCAGTGGAGGGGGAGCTGTGCAGTGTAAATGGAATGTAGAAAAAACTAAATTCTTAATTAAGAGCTTCAGCGTATCTAAAATTGGGTGTTTTGTGTGTTTGAAATGGGTCAAATTTGGGCACATTTTAATGGGACCAGAAAATACACATCATCTTTTCAGGACTGCTAAATATTAAGGTCCTTCTCTGCCAAAATTTCCAGAAAGACCAAATCACTGGCATACCACTGGCATTGTAGGCTTGAATGTCTTCATTAGGCAAGGTGCTCCTGCTTGTCATCTAGAAGAGAGCTGACATCATGACATCAATTACAAATAATCTGAACCAATATAAGTTTTCTATTATGTTTGTGTTGGCTTTTGATTCTTCTCCATAGTAGCTCCTTTTCTTCACTGAGTGGAGGCTGGAAAGCAGCAACTTGTATGACCCCCAGCACTACCACCACCACTGTGCTGTTAAAGTGCCAGACCTTTATCCAGGAATTGAGGCAGCTCAGTGTTTCAAGGCTCTGTAACTCTCTCTTTTCTAGATTAGGCTTTCACAGCATAGCTGGCTGTTATTCACTAACCTTCTCGCAGACACACTAATTTTCACCCTTTATATCAAGCCTTAGTGACCCACTCTGTGGAAGCTCATCCCCTTTATACAGTTTTCCAGTTATTATGCCTGAGGCCAGCAAAGTCAAATGATGAATGTCTCAGACAGGCACCTCATCAGAGTGATTTGTAGGTGCTCTGAGAGGAACCAAAGTCCAACTGGTGCCCCAGTGATAAAAGCCTGCTGATTAATCCCAAGGCTACACTTTGCTGTGATTTGCCTTTTGTGCAGAATAAATAAAACATGATCCGTTTCATGGTCAACTGCTGGAAAATAGTTGCTTGTTAAATTCTCTCACTCACAAAAATAAGAGAGAGAGAAAGAGAACTTGTCTGGGATTCTACCCTAGCATTTTTTCCCCAACTGAGATTGTTAATGGATAGGTATGGTGTTCCAGAAGTGTTTCCTAATGAGTAAATGATTTAATATAGTAGATGCTGGTGAATTGATTTAATTTTTTTTTTTTCAAATCGGATTAGACAGGATTATATATCCACCCATAAATAGCTTTAACTGCATGACAAGCATATCAAAGGACTGGCTGGCAAAGAGAAAGCAATCTTTCTGGAGGCTTGAAAACTAGGAAACTCAGACATGACCTGTTGCACAAGCTACTGCTTTTTGACTTTTATGGGGCCTTTCTTTTTTTCTTGAGAGTTCTTTTGCCAAAGGAGAAGCAAAATATTTGTTCAGAGACATTTAAATTAATATTTTTTTTATTGCTAGTTCATTTATAACCTCATTGTTCTATAAACAGGGCTTAAAAATTGTCTCTTGGGAATAGATACTTTTTCTTACATAGTCTCCCTTGTATTGCACAACACAGTTGTAGTCCTTTGGCCTAAGGATCAGAATAACCACTAATGAAATTGAAGAAAGAGGGTAATTTGCATAGGTAAATGCAGAAAGAGACTATTTTGCATCACTTTTCCTAATTATTGTGCCTGAACTTTGCATGAAATTCTTTATGTGGGTATAAAGCCACAGAAGTGTACTTACTGCATCCTGAGTGAAATATGTTGTAAAGCAAAAGCAGTCAATTTTGGTGGCCTTTTTATGCAAACAATTTTTTGCAGAATCTAGTTTGCTATTAAGCTGCCTTCATGGTTCAGTGAGAGTTGACATCCTGAGTCTGGCATGCTGGTGAGAGATTATAGAGCTCTCTCAGGATGCCCTTATAGCCAAATATGAGATCTTTTGCTGCAAAGGGAACTGGCTTTTTATGAACAGTAGGAGAAAAGCTACAAAAAGAACTTCTGTGGTGGGCAGCCACATGACTGGATGATATGAAAGGCAATGTTATGGTTGGAGGAAAAAGTGCAGAAATGGCATGTCATTTTATGGCCTGAAGCTAGAATGAGGCTCTGTTGTAGAAGACAGATGGTGTTTCCCCTACAAGCTAGAGCCGCTGATGGGTATCGCTGGCCAGTGGAACTCTAACTGGTGACTGCAAGCCGTGACTGGGTGCACCACAAAGAAAGAAGCGAGAAATAGAAAAGGATCTTTTTCTACTAAGTGACTTAGTAGAAAGGTAGGTGGAGAAAATAAATCATAAGACCATTGTTCTAAGAACTGTAAGAAAACAGACTTTAGTTTTAGTGTACTCTGGATTCACTGTTTCTGTCTTTCTAAGTAGTGCTGTGTTTCAGAAATAAATGTCTGCAATAATTATTTATATTTGACACTCCAGCTTAGTGTTGTAGCATGAGAGAATTGCCTGTTTAAGTGCACAGAGCAGGTGGAGTTTTCCCCCCCTCAGATTTCTGATGTATATTCAAGCTACTTTTGTTCTGTAGTTTTATTAAAGGCACCTAGGTTTTGAATCAGTTCTTTGTTCCTGCCAACAGCACCTGACAGAAGAGTTAGACATAGCCTGATCTGGAAGGAGTCATTCTTAATTCTGAAGAGACACTTACTAATGCAAACATCTCCAGAAGACATGAGCACCCCAGTCTCTAAATCAGCCCAAGGGAGTTCCAGATGCTCAGGTTGAAACTAAAGGCTGAAGGACCTAAATCAATTTTCATGTCTGAAAACATTTGCCTTCTGTGTGCCAGGGCAGACTATACAATTGATTCAGAACTGTAGGGATCCTTTTCTTGCTCCCATTTTTCTCTGTGCTTAGTAGCTAGAACAGTAGGTAACGCATCATTTGAAGCTAGCAGCATAGATGCTAATGGTGCTATGTCATTTTAGAAGAAAGAAATGCTTTGTTGACAGTATAGCTTTTTGCTTTATGATTTGGGCATGTTATGTGCAACAAGACATATGTAGTAATGTCAGCTATGAAGGTATTATAAGAGCTTTACCTGGGTTTGTGACAGCTGCCAGAATTTGTCTGTTATCAGACTCATACCCACATTTTGTCTATCTTAAGAGTGGTTCAGTCCAGTCTTTTAGAGACCTTTACATACTTTTGTAACACAATGTTAATACTTCTCAGCTAGAAATCTTGGAAAATTAAAAACCCTGACCCTTTCCCTCTCCACACGTGTACATTCAGCAGTTATTTGTTCCATACAAATGAAGAATACTATGGGGGAAAAAAAAAAGTTTTTCAGGGTTTTAAATTTTGATTGTTAAAAAGATAAATCTAATTTTTCAGTTTAATCTTGGGGCTGCTTGCCTCGCTGGAAAAAAATACCTGACAGTATGAGTTTGGTAAGTATTAGTATCTTCCTTCTGCTTTTCCAGTTGACTACCAATATTGTATTTCTTGCAATGGAAGATTTTCCTCTTCTAATGAGCACAATTGTTACAGCCTTTCCAGGATGTCCTCCTGATGAGGCTAATGCTGCTGAACTGTCCAAGAAGGATAGGGCACTGGAGCCTCAGTGTGCCATTGCAGGGTAGCAAACATCATTCATTAAGACAGGAAAAAGCACTTTACCTTTTCCTAAGGTTCTTCCTGTTGACACACACAAATGAAACTCTCTATACAGAGAGGACAGAGAAAATGTCTAGCTTTTATAATTTAGACCTCTTTTTTTTTTTTTTTCCCCCTACACTGATGTTTGTTGACTCCCAGGTTAGAATACATTAGTTTTTTTTAAGGCTTATTATCTCAATTGTTAGCAGCAGTTAACAGTCCGCTAGAAAGAATAAGTAATGTGGCTAAGCAATCGAGCTTTACAGAATGGTACAGTTAATCCATGGTAGTTCTGAATTACTAATTTAATTTGCAAAAAAATTAAATTTCCCTATCAGTTTGTTTTGTGGTTTAGCCCTGGTCACCACACAGTTTCTTGCTCATCCTCCCCCTTCCCAGCAGGATAGGGCAGAGAATTGAGAAGAAAGGAAAACTCGTGGGTTGAGATGAAGACAGTTTACTAGAATAGCAGAAGAAAATTGCAATGATAACAGAATATAAGGATGCTAAAATACACAAAATGAACAATGCACAATTTCTCACCACCCGACATTCCAATGACCAATACAGCTCATCCCAAACAGCAATCATGGAAACAAAACTGAGTTGCAAGCAAAGGAACGAGACAGAGCCAGAGCAAGGCATCCAGAGATGCCTCCCGTCTGGTCAGCCCCCACTTACATACTGAGCATGACGTTTATGGCATGGAATGCTCTCTTTGGCCAGTTTGGCTCAATTATTCTGGCTATATACCTCCCTGCACCCGCACATTAGTGGGATCTGGAAAGCAGGACAGTGTCCTTGGTCTCATTAGCAACAATTCATAACATCAGTGTGTTTATCAACATTCTTCACACCCGAAATCCAAAACACATTGGCTGCTGAAAAGAAAATTAACTCCATCCCTACCAAAACTAAGACAGTTTGGTAACTAATTGGTAACCGTTTCTGCCCAACATCCCCAAAAACATTTTTAAAAATGTATTCCTACCTACTACTGACAAAATTTTGAATGCTTTAGTTAGCCTTCCACTTTCCCCTCATGCCATATGCTTCTGCAATGATACTGAACTTGGCATTAATGTTGTTAGTAAAAAGAACCTTTGAATCTGTAGAAACATTTTGTTTGTCCATGAAATCATAGAATCATAGAGTGGTTAGAGTTGGAACCTTCAAAGGTCATCTAGTCCAACCCCCCTGCAAGGAGCAGGGACATCCCTGACTAGATCAGGTTGCTCAGAGCCTCATCCAGCCTGGCCTTGAATGTTTCCAGGGATGGGGAATCCACCACCTCTCTGGGCAACCTGTTCCAGTGTTCTACAACTTGCATTGTAAAAATTTTTTTCCTAATATCCAATCTAAATCTACCTCCCTCTGTTTTAAAACCATTTCCTTTCCCCATCTTTCCTGTAGGGCCCCCTTGAGGTACTGGAAGACCACTATCAGGTCTCCCCGGAGCCTCCTCTTCTCCAGGCTGAACAGCCCCAACTCTCCCAGCCTGTCCTCATATCTTCCTGGATAGCTATTAGCTGGGAGAGTGAGGCCCTAGTCAAACATTCTCTTAAACCTTTTGTAAGGACAAAATCAGACTCAGAAATAATTCTGAAATCTTACTGATTGTATTCTCAGAGTTTCTCCATTGTGAAACTAGTAATATGCCTGTGTTTTTTAGTTTGCTGAGCAGGATATCTTCATCTATGACTGCTTTGCATGCTTGAAATGTGAGGTTTACTTTGTCTGGTTTGTACTAGCAGTGCAAGATGCTTTAGGAATACTCGTATTTTTGAGTTTGTTACCAACTGGTTAAGGAACCATCTGTTCCAACATGGAGAGTTTCTCCCTAGATGACCAATTGTGTGAAAAGGCATTATGAGATAGCTGGGAAGGAGCATCCTGCTCACTCAGCCAGAACTGAAGCGTCACTGATGACATCCCTGTAGAATGCACCCATAGCTACCACCTGAGCTCTGCTCACGCTTTTGTTACATACAGTGCTCTTGCTGAAACTTTGCAGTGATGCTGCTTCTGGGAGGTCAGACTGTCAGATCATTAGTCTTTATTCTTCCTAGGAACTCTGCCATCCTGTAGGTAAATGCTGGGTACTGCTTGAAATCAGACACAGCATAGACGTATGTGTAGAAAAACACTTGAAGGAAAAAGATGTGCACTGGGTGTTTTTGTCATGGCGACGTGTCTAATTATATGTTCACTTCTTAACTGCTGCTCCCTTTTATAAGATTGCAAACTCCATGCTTAATGAACCATGGCTTCAGATAAGCTATTGATACTGCTAGGGTGAAACTGTCTCCGGCTTCCAGGGTTTGCATCTTGGTACATCCATAATGTGAATACACATACAGGCAGTGCACATCAAAGAAGAAGAAAGATGGGCAAATAACCCATCTTTTTAATAACTAGCTTTGTTTCATGTCTTTAAAGTCTGTCTTGTCTCAAAGCAAAAATAAGAATGAAGAATTTGGGGAAAAAAAGTTTGTGAAATGCCTTCCCCAAACAGTGCCATTACGGAGAAACTAGTTTAATTTTAACAAAAATGTTAATGAAATTTTAAATTTTACTTTCTTTTAAATAACTTCTTTTGAAAACAGAACCGTTTGTACTGGCATGTGCATATTGTTCCAAAACTGAGCACTACTTTTAAAAGATGAAATTTCAGCAAACAGGCATTTCCTAGTGGGGAAAAACAAACAAACAAACCCTTAGTAGGGAATTTTTTAAAAGTCCTAGTTCTATCCAAGAGGTATTCTCTCTTGTAGATTGTGCTTGGGCTCCACTAAGGGGTGACTGCAAAATGTCAGCATGGTACATGAGGAGGTCCAGAATGCCCAGAGCAGCCAGTGGCGGGAACACGCATAAATCACCCGGCTCCTAGGCTGGAGGGGAGGAGAAATGGCACCACTGGAATGACAAATGAGAAATCTTAGCTAGATTAAGTAAATGACATCCTAGTTTCTTCCTGCCAATATAATGAAGCAGTCAGAGACAAAAAGAAAGGTTACTTACAGGAATAGTCCAGAATTTTCTGAAGGTTTTTAGGAGAAAGTATTCTGGTAGCACAGAATGTATCTGCATTAATTCATTACTATGTTTAAGACTTCCAAATTGGGATTTTTTTTAAGAGACACCTTTTATCTTTTTAAGCTCCTTGAGTCTATGCGATAATTTATTTTTTAACTCAAGTAGTTAGCCTTTAACCTTTGAGAGAAAGCAGACTGATGTGGTAAGCCGATTTAGAACTTTTGCCCTTTGGATGCCTCATTTGCTACACAGAATTGTAGGCAGAGGCTTTTTTTTAATTCTCCCAAACTCTACCTGCATGTGTTCTAATGCCTTCTCTTATCTGCTTGAATGATCCTCTCTAGTGTTGCTTGATGCAAACCACGGCACAGCCAAACTGTTCTCGGAGACTGAGTGAGTGACAGTACGTATTTTCAAGGTACACTAAATGAGAAATGTGCAATTTAAGCAAAGCATTCACACATTTGAATGAAAGACTGAAACTGTTGAAACTGCAGCTGCTGACAGGAAATTGATGTACCAGTTGCTATTTACCTAGCAGAAATTAGTTCTCTGTGATCAGTTTTATTAAACTGAATGGAAAAAGCAAGCATTCCCCTAAGAGAGTTAAAAAAAAATGTTCCCTTCAAAGTTAAGAGTTAAACATGCTTCTTCCCCGTGTCATTGCTATTTTCTCATCATGTCACTTATTCTTTTTGGTTTTTTTTTTTTCTGAAAATGCCACTATAAAATGGCCTAATAAGCTTTCCTAGTTGGCATTTAACCCCATCTGGAGCCTCTGCTTGTGCTTTGGGACAAGCTGGTCAGTGACAGGAGCTCTGCAAGAGGAGTTTCTTCAGTCAAAATGTTCTCCTATGGGGCACAGGCAAATGCACTGGAGCTCCAGCTTTCATTTACTGAGCGCAGAGGCCACATAGCTTGCAGTAGGGCATAAAGTTATGTCTGAATAAAAAGGTTATTTTTCTATTCCAAACTGGTAACTTTTTCCTAAATCAGGCAAGTCCCTAGGGAGTCTTACTGTCATGAAGAGGTTCAGGTGGTTTTTCACTCAAATGGTTCAGGGCTGCTTGATCTGTCAGAGTTTTCCCTACTGTGGGGATGTAAATTAATATTTGTTATTAATATGGCACTGCTGTGTGCAAGATGCACCACACTTGTTAACTTTGCCATGTTAATCTGTTTCTCAAAGCATTTGAAGCTTGTTTCTAGAAGGGAGAAGATCTGCATGTGTCAGATTTTTGAAACTAGAAGGGATAAAAGAACCTCTTAAATCTGAGGCAAGGATAAGGTTTTTAGGAGAGAGTATTCTGGTAGCGCAGACCTGGTGCATAATCCAAAGTAAAGGCAACCACTCCCCTTCCTATGAAGCGACTGAGGACAGGGGGCTGGAGCCACAGTTTTGCTCAGTGGGAATCCAGTGGTCGCAGCTTTTCCTAATTGTGTCCAGGCTCTCATACAGGTGTGAGAGCAGATACATGATACTTAAATGACAAAAAGTGCCTCATGTTACTATGAAAGAGCAGAGTGGATATGTAAGGCCAAGCTGGCTGTTACCTGGGAGATGTTCCAGTGCCCGGTGGTTTTGCAGAGTGAGGGCTCTTCAGTAGTTTGCTAAACCAGCTTTATCTTACCTGTGTACTTTCCCAGTAAAATGTAAAGCAGATGGATTGAGGGGTTTGTCTAGCTCTAGTAAATCTATCTGGGAACTAACCCTGGAACTAATGACTTGTATTTTTCAAGTCTGTATGCCTAAACACCTACCTCCGCATCAATCTCTTCAGGCATTGAAAGGGAAAAGTAGGTCTTGCTTTTCAGAGCAGTTAGTACAGCGATGAGACTTGCAGGTACCAAGGTAACAATTAGTGGCAGATTAAAGTACTCAGCACTTAAAAAATTCAGGATTCCAGGCAAACTTTCAACAGCCATGTTTGGATGTTTGGGCCACTGTGTTTCTTCATGATAAAGATTTTCTTCCTCTTCCTCTTTTAAATTTTTCCCCCACTTATTTTAGGGATTATTTTTTCCATTCAGTCTCTATTTCAGTTGTGATGAATCTAGCTTATTGTTAGTAAATCACAGGAGAACAGAATGATGGAAATATGTCTGGTGGGGTTATTGAGAGATTGCCTAACCCATCAGTTCTTCCTAGTGAGGAGCACCGATACTAAAGCCAAGACATAGAACAGGGGACAAATTAAAGGGTTTTCCTGCCTTGTTAGCTTGGGCAGTACTGTCAGAGGAAGGCAGTGCTACCAGGAGATAACAAAGGGACTCAGTCTGAAAAAAAAACCAAGCTGAAGCAGCAGGATATCTCTTCCATGCTGAGGAAGGCCTCAGTATCAACTCTAACTTTTTTTTTTTCCTGATAACCCTACCTCAGTTTTAAGGCACTGCTGTGAGGAGGTAGCTGGAAGGCCTCAGGAGGGCATGGAGGGACAGGGTCTGCAGGTTGGACATGAGGCTGAGGATGCATGAACCCAGAGAGAAGCTAGAAATAATGGAGGCAGGCAGAGCAGGAGAGGAGTAGTGATGGAACTTTCCCCAGGAAAGCTTGGAGATGGCTGTATTTCTTTTTTCTCTGCTCTATAAGAGAACCAGATTTATCTAAGTACTCCTGAAAGATATTTGCCTATGGAAATAGCATAGTAGTGTCGGCACTTAAGAACAATTTAGGCAACCTATTCCTTACTTTACTGTCCTTAGCATTCAGAAAGTTTTCTCAGATATGCCTGTATGTCCACAGCCTCTCTCCCATTAGTGCCATTGCCTTCTGAAAGAAGTGTTTTATTTCTCTAATGGTAGTCAGAGTACAGCACACTCCTACTTTGTTTGCAGTGTTTCAGCGTCTCAGTCAACTCTTTCTTGTCTTTGACATGTACAGGCATGATTTTAATGGGCCCAGTTGTCTCTGGCATTGTGACAAACAAACCTATAAACCTCATTTTTCAAACTATTAGAGTTTCTAAAGCTGGATTACAGGTTTTCAAGAACGTCTAGAATCTTAGAACAAATATGAATTTTATTAATTCAAAGCAATAAACAGCTGAAGATATTTTTTTAATATACTTGCCATAAAGTACCACTAAATAGATATGTGCACAGCTAATTCACAGCTCATGGTTGTGGGACTTCTCAGTGTTGCTTGAAACCTTATGAAATCAAAGCATATACATTTAAGCCACCAGTACCACAGTTAAGGAGGCAACGGAGAGCGATAGTTACTTGCTGCTATTACCTGTTGGCCAACAAAAGTGGCAGGCATTGCCATAAATGTTTTCGTGGTTAGTAGCACGCTGGTCAGGTAGCTGAAGTCCTTATGTTCAACTGCGCTGCTAGGCACTGGGTCAAGGTTGGTGGTGTGAACAAGCAAGTGTAAGCTTGTTTCTGAACAGCCGTGTAAAGAAGTAGTGCCCTGTCTGTTTCCTAAATGGCATTTTTTTTTATTTCCTGCACAGATCAATTACTTCAAAAGCACTTCATTCCATCCCTTCAAATAATGGTAAACAGGCTTTTTTTAAACAGCAAAACATGATCAAAGACAGGAAGGGGAGACGAGGAGGGGGTGTCGCTCTCTACGTCAGCAACCGGCTGGAGTGTGTGGAGCTCCGCCTGGGGATGGAGGAGGAGCTGACAGAGAGCTTGTGGGTTAAGATCAGAGGACGGGGACGGACAGGG
>JAAGAY010142800.1:0-23834 GCA_011801015.1 Ardeotis arabs
ATATATTTATATATAATATATATTATGTACATGCATATAATGATTAAATATATAATAATATAGATATTATTGTATATTAAATAGTGTATATAATAATTATAATATATAATACATGTGTGCTATATACCTCAGTGTGTGTGTATATATACACACATAGGTATATAATATACATGACATATAACAGTAATGGAATACATCGTTAATATTATTTGAATAATTCTGCTCTGCAGAGATTCTATCTGAACTGAGAAAACTTTTGAGTAAGGAGACTTTAATAGCTGGTCTGATTGGAAGGGCATGGATAAAGTGAGCAGCTGGTCCTGGTTATTTTATTTCTGATTTCATGGATAGCGTTTGCCAGAAAATGTCAGAATATGATGCATACGATTTCATCTGTGTGTTTTTTCATCTCCCATCTATGGAAGTGATCACTAGTGTATATGCAATTAACTTTTTTAAGGTTCAAGAATTTGTAATAGCAGGGAAAAATTTGTGCTAACGCTGAGGCACAAGATAGGAGAAAAATGACTGACAGAAAGACAGCTCTTTTCCTGGCAGTGCAGTGCCACAGTCAGTGGTTGCTAACAGTCTCAAAAACTACATGGGGAAGCTTTTGTCAACACAGTGTCACAGCAGCGTCTTCTGGGAGAAAACTGCATTATTTATGGAGACAAATATCTCTTTTCTGTTAATATGAAAGAAGCAAGGACAACCGAATCAGAGCTCTGTAGGGTAGCCTGTTTTGAAAGAAAACGTCTCAGTCTGGAACTACCCAATCATGTATGAAATCACTAATTAAAAGAGGGCAAAGTTATTTAAAGTTTATCTTGACTTTGATCAGGCAGAACAAGTAGAGGGAGGGTACATATGTTTGCACATACTCCATGCCTTTGTTAAAGGCATAAATCATTAGTCTGGCTTGCAGTCGGGTAGAATATTTCTTGGTGCTTTGGATATGCCTGAGTCCTATTTTCAAGAGTTACGTGGGTGCTCAAGCACTTCAATCCCTCTGAACTTTGGAGACAGAGTCGGAGGCACCCTGGGGTAGCTGGTTAAGACAGGTCTTTCTTCGTTGTCATCACTGGTGTCTGGGCTTTGTCTGAGTTATACTTGCATGTAAACTGTGGTACTTTGAACTATTTTTTTTCTTTAGTGTTGTGTTCCTGCTGCTGTATGAATAATAAATACTGTTCTTTCAATAATTTTTGCTGGCCGCTGTATACTACTGCTTGCCGACTCTCAAAGGGAAAGTGCCAAACTTGCCAAGGGGTAAGAGCAGTTGGCATACATGGAAAGCAGTAATTGGATCCTCATTTAAGAGGAGAGGAATTATGCAATTAGACAATTAGGCATGAATGGTGTAAATGTAAGGCTATTCCTAAGAGCACATGCAGAGACCAGAAAAAGGGGAACTAATCCTACAGTTCTGATATGGAGGGACACCAACTCCAGCAAGGGAGAAGGCACACTTGTGATGACCAAGTTGTTTTTCTGACCCTCTCTCCATGTGATCCTGAAACAAAGCAATATTTCCTTCAGATCATGCCTGAGTTTTGTCAGCCATTAGCCCTTTTAAAACACAAACATTTGGTCCACGGCTGTCCTGAGCTAACATCAACCTTCACCTCATGTTTGTGTTGAAGGAGAAGGTCACACACTTGTGAAATCAGCAGCCACAGGCTGTTTCTCCACCCTGCTCCTCACAGACAGCCCTGGGGAGGGTATGAAGGAGATTGCAGCCTGTGTCGGCATAGCTGCTGTAAGATGGAGGCAATCAAGGGATCATAGAGAAAGACATTCTGCCTCTCCAGCTTTTAAAAAAGTCTTTCTACTTCAAATAAATGATAAAAAAGTTAGAAAGCTCTGCCTGGAAACTAGGAGTGAGGGAGAAGTGAAAGAGATGAGTATCAGTGTGATAGGACTTGAAAGACTTCTTTCGTTTTATAGAATCATGGAATGGTTTGGGTTGGAAGGGATCTTTAAAGGTCATCTATTCTAACCCCCCTGCAAGAAGCAGGGACATCACCAACCAGATCAGGTTGCTCAGAGTCCCCTCCAATCTGGCCTTGAATGTTTCCAGGGATGGAGCATCCACCACCTCTCTGGGCAACCTATTCCAGTGTTCAACCACCCTCAGTGTAATTTTTTTTTCCTTACATCTAGTCTAAACCTCCTTCTATTTTAAAGCCATTACCCCTTGTCCTATTGCAACAGGCCCTGCTAAAGAGTTTCTCCAGAAATATTGTTTTCTTCTGGAACCCAGAAGGGGCAGACACAGGAGAAGCAGAGATATTTTTACTTCAGATTATGCAGGCACTATGAATAATGGTAATTAGTTAATCTACTGCAGAAATGTAAAGTCTCTTGGCTGGAATTCCAGCATACTGCCTCACAACTTGGAGGAGATGAAGTATTGTTTCAATTTGAAGCCCCACAGGGAAGCCAGGTGGACAGAATATAATTACTTATTTAGCCAGGACATGGAGGATAACTGTCTACTTCCAAAAAAGTATATCATACTATGAGCAGACAAGATGTTGTTTTTTTATTTGCAACGTGGGTTTCAAATAAATTCATAACATTCTCCAGTGTGCTGTACACATTTGGAAAGGGCAATTTTTTGAATGAAGATTGAAATTTTAGGGACAGCTCTTGCTGTCACATAAAGAAGTAATTTCTAAACTGGGGAGGGGATCATCCTTTAATTTCTCAAGACAGGAGCCCTCAAAACTTGACACATAAATCTTGGTCTCTATTTGTTTGAAGGAATCTGTACTGGATTGTCTTATCCATGCCTCCTGCATCAGTACAAGATGGAATTTTGTTATACCTAAATCATCCCTAGTAAATTTTAGCACAAGGGCCCAGTCTGGTTTTCATGGCTGAAGAGTTTTATTTGTTCTGATTTATTATTGAAACAGCTCTTTTCCTGTAGCAGAAAGTGTGATAAAAGCAGAGTGAAAAAATGGGCCAGCAAGATCAGCTTATTAGTCATGTTGATGGTTTGTCGGATAGATCGCATGTATGTCTCTCATCTTTCAGTGAGTCTGCTGGCAATTCTTCAGAATGGTGACTGTGAGGTGAAAATGAGCATGGTGCCCACCTTGGTGTGGCACAATCACATGAAGCAAGGAACAGCCTAAAAGCAAGCATTTTTTCCAAACTTCAAAATCTAACAAGGACATATCCTTAAGGAAATTTTCCCACTTCTCAAACCTCAGTTGTGCATTATTGGAAATGGTGCACACCATTCAAAAGCAATTTCTAGCCAAGAGAACTGATTTTAACTTGAAAATTACCCAGACAACCATGTACCTGCAGACACCCACAGAAGCACTTTGGACAGTGAAAAAAGTGACTGTGATATCGATGACAGAAACAGAGAAGTGGTGGTGGGCAAGGAGGACCTGGCAAGTCAAACTGTTCCAAAATAGCTGAGACATGATAACACAGATCTACAGACTGATTAGTGATGGATCTGGCTAACAAGGACTCAGTTGCCTCTGAGGATGAGAAGAACAGTGCTCTGCAAAATCTACTGAGAATTTTACTATCATGAGTTCAGCATTATTCATGGAAATAAGATACACTTAAGACTAACAGATGCTTTATGTCAGAGTAGATGGAAAATTGGAACTGTATTTTAAAGGCATCCATTCATTGTTATTTTGTTTATATACACTTGCCACTCTTAAGAAGACAATGTATTATTTTTTCATTAGGTGATAGTTCAAAGGTATAGAATAGCTGGAAGGACTCTGAGTGGGTGAAGAAACTCAGAAAATGTGATTTTCTAGTGGAGAGAAGAAGTTGTTAGCTCAGTAACTGTGAAACACTTCCAATTATCACCACATTATTTTTTTAAGTGAAGGTTTTATTTTCTATTTCAGTGACTAAAAGAAAAAAAAAATCATCACACTGGTACAAATGGCCTGGAGGACAAGTGCCCCGTTCTGCCAAAAAAGTTACTGTAGTGAGACTGTCTTCTGCAAGCCATGTAGGAAACCTGTGCATCATCTGCATCTGGTGTTGAATGACAAAAAAGGGTATTTTTAAAAAACTTGAAAATTTTATCTTGAGAAAGCTCTATCTATAATTTTAAAAGTGGGCAAAAACTTCCATGTCTATGCTGATCCTTACAGAGGTCCTCATTCCATGTGGCATTTAAACGCATCTTTAACTGTTTAGCTAGATAAGGACTGTAGCTTTTGTGTTCTTTGCAAATATCATATTCTATGCATGAGCTTACTTTTTGTGATTCATTTCCCCTGTAAAATAAATTACAAACCTTCAGATGGGATTTAGTCTGGATTTCAGAGATAAATGTGTGTACATTTTTATAGATTTGGTTTGTATATGTCTCTGCATATATATTTATTTTATTATAAAACCCTATTATTTGTCATCCATCAAAAATTTCAGTCAAACCTAAGAGTTTGGTTTTGGTCATAAGTGATACTACATGCACTCTGACTGACCAAATGCACGACAGAGGAAATCCTCTCTACCAACTTTATGGTGTCCCTGTTGCTTATGGAAGGGCAAGGCATGAAGTTGTTTTCTTCTAAAGTCTTAGAACTTTTTTTAATGAGCAATTATTTTTTTTTTTTTTTGGTAGGAGTTTTCTTTCTCTGACTAGAGAATTATCCATTGGTTTGAGCAAAAAAACTCATGTGGATAAAATGTTGTAGAAGCATTCATGAAAAGTCCCTCTCAAGTTATTTTTATCCCTTTATCTGGAACTATGGCATGAACTAATTTTGCTTCCCTTTCTTGACCAATGAGGTCAGCACCTTTCAATCTTAAGGGAAAACCAGTAAATTGTACTTACTTGAAATTCACCATTGAGAAGATGCAGTGATGTGGAGTCAAATGTATGTACCCTGTAGGTTACACTGCCGTTATGCAGTCTGCTCTATTTAGCTATTCTGCATAAGGCGGAATGACCCAAAGGAACAGCTGTATCTCAGAATGTCACAGCTCCTCCTTGGCTCCCCTTGCTTCTGTGGTAATCCTCATGTCTATGGGAAAGGAGAGTACTGTTTTCCTTGCTGTCCTACAGAAGCTCATTTCCGCTCACTGGTGTGGGATTTAGGGCATAGGTTTTTTAGCAAAGGGCAAAATGACCCTGCCTATACATCCAGAGCTAATTGCCAGGTGCCAAGGGTCCTGCTTTTGGCAGGCTTACAGACAGGAGCCAGTTCAGGGGCTGGCACATCATCACTGCATCACAGGCAGCTTCCAGAGTCCCTGCTTCAGCCCTTCCCGCTCCTCTGCATGGGGACCAGAGGTGGACATCACTCCCTGTTGACAGATGTAAAGACTGCCTCCTCTCCCTGCTGACACTTCTGATCCCAGCAGGCATGAAAAGAAAGGTGAGTGGCGGTGGTCACTCCAAGGAGAGCCTCTAAAGAACAGCGTGGGTGTGTAGAACACATTGACAAGGCAGTCAATGAAGATGAGCTGCGGTTTCAGACCTCTAAAAGCTCAGTATTTAGCTCAAGCTAGTTGTAACCATCACAATCATCAGGCAATGCTATGGAGGATAATTCATCCCACCATTCTCTGACAGGTGCCTAAAAGAGACTTTTCAACAAGAAATCCACACTCCTCCCTTCCCACTGGCTGTGGCAGAACGCAGAGTATGACTCTGGCCTGTGAGGGGAGGTCAATGTGCTCTGTCTACAGCTCAAGATCCTTTCAAAGCACCTTTCTAGTAGACGGGTAATGTTTTTTGCTGTCCATTACAGTACATCTGTTTTTAAGACGGAGCTGAAGGACATGAGGTGGCAACGGTAAGTACTGACTGAGAACAGTAGAGGAGGCAGGAGATAAAATATGAAGATACCAATGCTGGGCATAGACAAGAGAGGCACTGAAGGTGGCAGGTGGCTGAGGACAGGTGTGGACTGGCACAATCAAGCATGTCAGAAAGTAGCCGGGCAGCCTTTAAAGGCTGCTCTTCAATAACTGTGTTTGAAGAGTGAGAACCAAAGCAAGGACAACCTTGTCACAGAAGCAAGTCCTAGGACAATCTTAACAGCATGTTAAGTGAACCTCAGGGAGTCTGAGTTGTTGCTGTAGTCAGAGTAGAAGATGGCTCTGATAATCAAGGTGAAGGGCTGCAAAGGTCTGGACAAAAGCATTGGCAGAATGTGAACGGGGAGCAGGTTAGGTACAAAGATGACCAGATAGAACCAGAAAGATCCATGTGGACATACAGATCAAAGAAGAGGGCTGGGTTAAAGATGAAACAGAGTAAAAGCTTGAATCAATCTCCTTAACATCTGCTAGTGCGTGAAACCTAAGGTGTGACATATATAATGAACACTTTAATTGAGATAGGGAGGAGAGCAGGCAACAAAGAAATGAAGGACATGCCCAAATCTGGGAGGGGTACATTGCTGTAGCTGGATGGAGCTTTCATACGTTAGAGGCCAGCCCTGATGCTATTATTCTGAGCAAAGCCTTTTGATCCAGCAGAAGGCAAATCTTCCTTCAAGGTAAATGGGAGCAGGCTGAAGCCATGTGTTGAGGGATAAAAACTTAACATGTGACTTGATAGTCACATTCACCTGTAGTAAGAGAAAAATATAGGACTAGTCTCATATGGTACTGTTTCACACCTAGCTGCTGCAAGTAGAAATGTGTACATAAAACACTGAGCTGTGGAGAGTCCAGGTAAGAGAGCGTTAATACCAAGTGAAGTAGCTGTGCCGTCTCAATGCCATAACAAAGAAAGAACTAGAGAGACATGTTTTAAAAAAAAAATCTAAATCATTAAGTCTAAAGAATACCTTCTCAGGTTTAACAAGACTTTTTCCATTCATTAACAGCCAGAAGTTTTTTACATCTACCGTCGCTTTCTCAGTGCAGTAGGCCTAGGTCTATCAATCAAAAGCAATATTGTATACTTCGCCCGGTAAGATCAATCTTGCATGGGAAGGAAACAGTGCTGCAAAGTCATAGGACAAATTCTTATCTAAAAAAATGTCCTATGCACTGAATTTAGCCAGGACACTAGCAAAGAGGAGTGAATCAAACAGCATATGAAACCCCAGTTCAATTGCCAAGTGTAAAACTATGAGTAATGTTCTATCTGTTATCAGTTGATTCACTCAGGGAACTTCCACTGTGTTTTAAAACCACAGTGACTGTCCCAGTTGTTATCAGAGCAATGGCATTTCTCCTGATGACCTCAGATTTGGTTTGACAAACTCTTCCATCACATGCAGCTACTGTGGAATATCAGCCAAGCTTGGACACAGCTTTACGAAAAAGCAGACATTATTGTCAATGTTCCTGTCCTGTTTCTTATGCTCACAACAGGATCCATAAATTGATGGTAATCATATTTAACTGTAAAATACATTTTGACAGCAGCTTGTGTCCAGCTTTGGAAGGTGTTCAACTTCTACCATTGTGGAATCTATCACTTAGACATCTTACCCCACATTTTAATAGCAGAGCAAAGTCCTCTGCTAAAAGAAAGAAAGACAATTGATCCAAATAAGTCTTAAGAGCAGCAAAGACTGCTTCATGGTATATGAATTGTGTGTGCCTGTGTGCCATGGGTGGAGGGGTTGGCTAGGAAGTTGGTATGGATGTCTGCATGTGTTTGTCTCAACTAAGAAGCAAACTCTGCCTCACCGACCGTGGCTCTGTGTGAGGTGGCTCAAATTTATCTGTGCTTCAGCATACAGGAGATAGCCAGGATGAGGAGAGCCAGCTTTCTCTCACTGGTGTGTCAGAGGGCCCTGCTTTACAGTGAGGGTCAGGGCAACCCCCTAGACCTCTGGGGAGATGCTGCACAGTGAGGAAATCTGGGTAAATGTGAATCTCCTGGAAAACTCCATGTAGGCCTGGAGGAGGTGGCCTGGGTTTTGTAGGCAGGGAGTAGAGGTGGGAGAAATACCCCAAGGCTGCAGGGCTGCATCAGCGGTCTTAAAAAGACTCTGAGATTACCCACTCCCTCCCTAGCCTCCGATTGCTACAGCACATTTTTCTTGGGCTGAGTGCAGAATCTAGGGTCGACATTTGGCATGGATTTCTACATTGAGAAGAGATTGAAATGCAATGTATTAAAAGTGAGAACTTTAGAGGAGAAGAGCAAGAGGATTTGATGTTTATGCCTCCAGGCAGGGGCAACAGATAATTTTGATGAGTAATTGTAACCACACAGCAAAACTAAACTGTGATCAGTAATTTGATGATATGGTAAAATGTTTTGTTGGTAGAGGAGAGCTGGCGCCTGCAATCACTTGACAAACAGAGACAAGCCTGGAAACTGATCAGGACTTTTTGCAGATAGGCAGAGATTTAACCAAAGACAAGGAAGAATCCTTGACTCATTTGGTGTGATTAAACGCAGGTTCATGTAGTATTTTTTGCAAAGAATATCTGTGACTGTGAAAGATGATTGGTAGTGAGGCACACAAAATGTCAACTGCTGCTTTCAGGGAGTTGAGCAAGATCTATTCCCTGGTGATAATTAACTATCCATCAATAAATGATAAGTACTCCAGGAAATCAACATGAGGAAGAAGTTGTTCAAAGGAGAAAAGCAAGTCATTAGAAGGAACAAACGTACTGGAACCCTTACAGGAAATAGACAGCACATCAAAAAGCACAGATCTAATACACACAAAGGCGGTGGAGAGTTGGTAGGAAGATGTCAGAGTTGCAAGCATCTGGCTGGAGGCTGCAAAATGAAAAAATGATGAAAAGAAAACTTCCAAAACAGGCCAGGTTCATTGCACTGCACTGATGGAACTTGACAGAGAATCTGTCCCTGTTGCACCAGGCTGACTGTCAGCGGGAATGTAAAGATATTTAAAGATAACATGCCAGCAGAGATAAAAAAACCCCAACACTTCAGTTTTCCACAGATAGGCTGATGAGCTCCAGTAGTCCTAACCTCAGCCCCTGCCATACACTTGTGGGTCTTCTCCAGGCAGGCAGGAGCATTTACTAGCAGATGCACCTCCTAGTCAAGCTGCTGGTCTTCTGAGAGCAGTAAGCCTCCATTAGTCACGGGGAAACTCAGCGTTTCTGTGGGCTTTCCTTTGTTCTGTAAGTGCCTGATGCATAAGGCTTACTCCAAGATCTTTCTTCTCTTTGCGAGCCTCTACAAAAGCTACCTACTTACGTCAATTTGAAACAGCCCTGCACTTCTTCTTTTCTTCTATATGGTTCCTTCCATGTCTTTGGTGAGCATCTTTCGGGACTAAGCAATTACAGTGAATTATATTAGACTACTAGGCAGTGAGAAAGGTGAATGAACCTCAATGTTTCACCTAACATGGAGATGTAGGGAGGACAGTATCCTTGCCTGCAATGACGACTCTCTCTTGATACTTCTAAAATGTGACAGTAAAAACATGAGAGCAAGAAGGAACGAATGCTTCGAGTGGCAGATCTGACTAAACTTTCTTGTATTTGAAAAAGGAGAGCTCAGATGCAGGATTTCTAAGTTTTGCAGTTATTTCCTGACCCTTTTGATACTGTAATCATTAGAAGTAGGCGGAAGCAAGTAGGAAGTCATTAGAAGTACAGGAATCACAATTCTGATGTTTGTTAAAGACACACTTCTAGCCCCAGTGAGGATGAATAAATGGCTGAAAAGAGACATAGTCTGCCTGGCATTGAAATTGAAATGGAGCCCCTGGTCTCGGTAGTAAAGCACCTACTCTTGGCTGTCCACTGAGCAAGCATTTTTCAGGCTTTCCCTTGTGCCATGGCAATCATGTAAGGGACATGCAGGAAACAGATTGATGGCAGTAAAGAGCTTAAAGGGAACTAAGACAAACCTGTACAGAGACTGTCTGTATTAATCCCACTGCCTGCAGAGTGACTCATTTCTTATTTTATTTTTCAGACATTTAGATTTTTTAAACACAATTCCTAGTTTTTGGAGGTTTTGAGGTGAGTCTGGGCTATCTACCAAAACTGGAAAACAGCACTCTATGGTATTGTTATAAAGACAAAGCAGGGAAAAGCACACCAAAGACTGTGAACATGTAGAAAGAGGGAAGCAGTCCTTAATATGGTCTATGCGATGGTAGTTGATTAACACTGCAACCCATCAGCAGAATCAGATTTCTGACAATACCATTTTTGTTGTTTCCACGCTGGCTACATGGATTTTGTTGTCAGAAATCACTGTCCTTCCTGGCATTGTCCAAATTCTCAACTCAAGTATCAAAGGCATAAGGCAGGTCAGTAATCAAGAAAAAAAAACCTTAATGCAAGGATTTGTGATAGAAAGCCTAGGGCTTTCCCCAGGGCTGAACTGGATTAAATCTTCTGACCTGCCCCCGCCTCAGATCTCACTTGGTGGTTGAAAACCTGGAGTTGTGTTTGCAAAGCCTCTCCCATGCTGGCTTGGCGGGTGCACCAGCAAGCCAGAGTCACGGCTCTCCTGAGGGCCCCCAACACAGGTTTACCATCAGTCCTGGTGTGGAGTTTTACATCCTTCAGGCCCTGCTCCCTGGCATGTTATTTTCATAGATTAGACCTGATAATGTTAACAATACTGCAAAACCTCACTCCTGCCTCTCCTCTGTCTGTGCAACGCTGTCTCATCCACTGGTCCTGGTGGTGCTGTCTGGCTGCTAAAGCTCTCTGGGAATTTCCAAAGCAAAACCCCACCCTAGCTACTGCCAACCAAGGCTTTAGGGCAGCAGACCTCAGTATAGAAATGGCCATCACCTACTGTTTGTGTTGTGGTAATACAAGGTCTTCTGAGGGGTTTACTTGTTACCAGGTTTTAACCATGCCAGGTGAAGGCACTGTGCAGTTAATTTTTATTCTCTGTATAAGAAGCCAACTTAGTTCATCTCAACATGTCAATGAGAGATCAGCCTGAATCAAGTTTGTTTTAGCTGTTAAATCACATTTTTCAATTGTTTAAATAGTTCAGACAGAATTTGCACAGTAACATTGTAGCTTTTTATAGCTGTCAAGAAGTAATACAAATAATTACCACCTTCTCTGGTGGGTTTTATCTGATTAAAGTGACATGTCTGCTTATGCAAGATATTTTAATAAAGACAGATATTCAATAAAGTCAGTAACATTTAATTTCCCCTCTCCTCCTCTTTTTTTTCTGTTTTTTTTTTTTTAAGCTACATTATATATTTATTTTAAAGTCTTCTTTTGAGGTTTGGGATTTTTTTTAAAAACCTTTACATAATGAAACAATTTAGCAGAATATTTTACATGTTTGTAATGAAATATTTCCTCACAGTATAGCAAGGTACTAATGTACCTTGTTCATGCTAAGGAGTACAGCACCTGTCTGCACTAACTGCTGTGGAAATACTGCTGGAGTAAGGGGTGAACCAAGGTGGAAGCCAGAATTTTCTCACAATTGTGACTGGGAACTGTTGAAGAAAGCAGGAATTAATCTGGAAGCTGTCTGTGCTGTCAAGGGCATGGTGAACTTGCACAGAAGCCGCCTTTTGTAGCTTGTTTTACTGGTACAAAATTCCCTAGGATCATATCTTCTTGAATACAACTTTCCAGCGTTTCATCCATTACCTGGCTTTGCATACAGAGACATTTCTTGCAAAAGGCTCAATGTCTGTGTCAGCTTTCAGAGTTGGGCTCATGGGCACACAGATGGTAAAAATGAGGTGTTTAAATTCCGGTGACAGTTTTGACTCTTAACTCATTTAGACAGTGAGTTTTTTTGGGTTCTGTGGCATAGAATTTGCACCACACTCATGCAAAAAATAGTAATTCTAACATCTCTCAGCTTTTGTTCTTTAGAAGGTCAGCTCAGGTTGCCAAGGTGGTATTTTTGACTACAAAGTATCTTTCAGGTTATGAACACCAGGAAGCGAAAATGAGCCTTTTAGGGTCCCAAGCAATATGCAACAGCTATGAGATCCATACTTTCTGTTAGTCCTAGCTGGTGTTTATATGCATGGTTCAGCAAGCACTGGCTAATACATCTTGTCTTAGACAGAAAGGCAGATGGCAGACTTGATGCTTGCCCCAGGGAGCCTTGTCTCTCAAATTCCCTTACAGAGGGAAGCTTTGGCAAGATGAGAAACACATGAGAAAGTTTGTTTGTGGGGCTGAAAGAGCTGAGGACATCTCTCTCCATGTGAAGGGGAGATGCCCGCAGGGCCAGTGCTGGTGATGCTGGGGGTCCCTGGAGCTCCCTCTCCCATAGAAGGGGGCTGGGGACAAATGCCATTTCATGTGTCCCTGCCTCTTTAAGCTGACGTAAAATACTACCTAGCTCTCATATTTTCTATCCCACTATTAAAATACCCACCAGATCCCCAGCTTCTTTTGTGCTTTATTTCCTCTTTTTTTTATGGTTTTGGTTTAGTTGTGACATCTCCCTCGGTTTTGTGAGACTGTTGAAGGTATTTTGCTTTGTTTTAAAGCTGTCAGTGGTCTGCGTTTGGATTTCTGTGTAGATTACGTGAGACGAGTGAGGTTGAAAGGTTTATAGCTCCTTTCCTCCCTAGTGCTGCCCTGCGTTGTGAATCCTTTAAGCCAACACATAGACATTTTGTTCATAAAAATGATTCTATGAAATGCATCTTCTTGTATTACTTTATCGTTACTAATGTTCATTGATTTCTACTAAAAATCCTTCACAAATACTAAAACACTGTATGGAAAGACACAAACATCCACAGCAAAAATGAAAAAAAATTTCTTTTATTGACACTATATTTCTTTGAATCTGGTGTTCGGTTACACTGAGGCCACCTTAAGCTGTTTCAGAGTATTAAAAAAAAAAAAAAGCACTCAAAGGGAGTTTAGATATAATTTAATCCTACTTTAAGAACACTTTTCCCTGTCAGCATAATACACAGTGGTCTTGGTTTCAATGAGAACCTTCCCCTATTCTTGCAGAGACTCAGGGCACTGAAAGCAGGGGAAACACGGATTTATTTACCACAGATTTTAACTCTATACATCAACATACAAAATATCCCTCATTGGCCTACCTTAATAATTCTGCGCAGTCAAAGACAGAATCCAGGAGGGCTTCAGTGCAGCACTATAACAAGCAACTGCAGAAACGTTTATCATTCTTGATGGCAAAGATTAAAAAACTCACCATTTATTTCAGAGAGATAAGTATGACACCTTAACAATTCTGTCTTTTCCTTACCGCAGACATTTCCATTTCAAGCACTGACAATATTAAGGAAGAGATTTATTGGAGTTCATCACAGTCTGAATCCTTTGGAGCCAAGGTATTTATAATGATGTAAAAGTGACAGTGTCAACAGTGATTTAAATCATTTAGTCACTATGATAAACATTGTGTTGTCCTAAAATTTAAGGGATATACTGAGAATATAAGTCACTCAGAATAAAAAACAAAGTCACTGGAAAACAGTTTGTGTTTGCAAAAGCAATTGTGACCCAAAATAAAAGACTGAATGAGAGGAGCTAACGACGAAGTCTAACATCCATGAGATAAATGCTCATGATATCTTATGAGCCCATGAGATAAAGACAGATGTCCTGTGTGAACGCAGTATCTACCTTTATACCTACCTTTAACAATGAGGCAACAAAAATGCTAAAAAGAAATACTGTGATCTCAGGAACCTTGGAGACAGATCTAAACTCAGAAGTCCTCTCTAGAAGCTTAAAGAGACACTGGGAAAACAAAGCAGCGAGGTCTCCAATGTGGCACACAAGATACGAGCAGATTCTTCTGTATGACATCACATCAGGAGCTGGGAAAGCAGAGGAAGAGCAGTGAGGTGAAAAAGTGTCCTCAGCAGCTTGAAAGACCTGATGGCGGAGCTATGCTGTGCTCAGGCTGTCCAGTATTTCTTCCTGTTCCCTTGGACTTGATTCCCCAAATTTCTTTCCCTTCTTAATAGCTAAGCTTATGACTGTCAACACCATCTAAACAAATCATGGTGCTCCTCAGGGCACATCTCACCTAATGAAACAAACTGTATCAAAATAGTCCTGCGTAAAAACTCGTCACCAATATAATTTTAGTTTCTAATTTGTAATTTTTTAAAAGTGTTGATAGTCATATATTTCTGTTCACTTTTCAAAGAGGGTCAAGAAAATTATTAATGCACTGAACAAGCTGTAGGAAAGTTCATTACTATGAGGTTTGTCAGAAAATTTCTTGTCCTCTTAGAAGATCCTTCCAAGTTCTTCAAGGCCAAAGTGTCTTAAATATTTCCTCTTTTTCAGCAAATTAGGAATTAAACTCAGCTCACCTTGGAAAGTTAATTTTCCATCAATTTTGTGTGCTGCTGCCTAAAGTGTGATAGAAAATGCCCTTCAGCAATTTTTATATTTTAGCCAGTCAGTTGTGGTTCTGAAAAAAAAAAAAAAAAAGAAGAAATGACAGGCCATAAGGGTGATACAAAAAGCATTCAGAAATGTACTTATAACATGGAGCTGGATAAGACTCAAAATTAGTAGCTATTTCCACACAACAATTTAGATGCAAAAGGAGCACTTAAAAGCAATAGAAAGCTGTTGGTTGAATTTGGCATGAAGTCAGCGTGGACAGAAGCAACATAAGAACAACAAATGGCTGAAGAAAAGTTATCCTAAGTGCATTTTCTTTAGGTCTAAGTAGATATATTAATGGTTGCATAAGCCTGCAGTGCACGTTCATTGTCAAAAGCAGGTTTCCACACAGTCTGGCTGCAGTGGTCTCAGCCTCCCCTGCACAGATCACTGAGTCAGCAGCAGAGGACCGGGGCTGAGAAGCTGTTTAGGTGAGCATGAGTCAGGTCCTGTGGCTAAACATAATAACTTTCCTCATCACTCCCAAAATAAATAAAAAAAATGCCATAAACAGGAAATATGCCCTCAGCTTTCAGGGTGTAGTCCTGAAAAGATTTACCCTATGGGAACAGCTTTAACAAAGAACAATTCCCTTAAATAGAACTGTCTGCTACAGTGGAAAAGATAAATATCATGCAGGGATTTTTTTTTTAAACCAAACCTGTAGTTTTTGCCAAATTGTTTTAATTATTAAGAAATTATTTTAATTATTAAGGAATTACTTGATGCTTTGAGCAATGTTTGGCAGATGATGAAATAAGAGGTTTTGGGGTTTTTTTAACAGTGAACTGTTCTATTTCAATATCTCTCAGATGAAATGTTATGATTTTCATATTTCAAAATATTGGTTCAAAAGTCTAATGGAATGCTTGCAAGGCACAAAATGAAAATTCAGCAGTCAGCAAAAGCTCTGGTGGAGACAGCGGTGGAAGACAAAACTGGGCCTCACTCAAGATTTTTCTGCTGCCCCGTTCGTGCTCGTCACTGGTACCCAAGAAGAGCGACCAAGAAGCAAGAGAGAATTAAAACTGCGAAGTGACATCAGTTCCCAGTGCTTGACTGCCCCAATGTGCTGGTTTTGTGTAGTAGCGGGGGCTACAGTGGCAGCTTCTGTGAGAAGCTGCTACGAGTTTCCCCTTTGTCCAGTGGACTCAGCCAGGTCTAGGGCAGACCTGTTGCTGGCCAAGGCTGAGCTAATTTGCAACAGTGATAACTCCTCTGTGATAATGTATTTAAGAAGGGGAAAATAATAAAAAAGAAGTAGAAGCACAGGCAGAGAGGGGGAGGTGCGAGCCTTGTGGGCCTTGCGGCCCTCACCCTCTGGCCTCCCCCCGGGCAGCTGTCTGGGCCCGACTCAGCCTGGCCTGGCTGCAAGAAGTGGAGAGGAGATGAGATGTGAAGAGAACCTGAGAGGCATCTGCCTAAGCCAGTTGTGAAGAATTTCTGGGAGAGGAACGGCTGCAGATGCCAAGGTCAGTGAAGAAGGAGGGGGAGGAGTAATGCTGCCCCTGGCAGAGATTCCCCTGCAGCCTGTGGTGATGACCATGGTGGAGCAGGTTGTCCCCCTGCAGCCCATGGAGGCCCACGGAGGAGCAGAGATCCACCTGCAGCCCGTGGAGGACCCCATGCCGGGGAGGTGGATGCCTGAAGGAGGCTGTGGCCTGTGGAGGGCCCGCTGGGGCAGCCGTTCTGGAGGGACTGCACCCCATGGAAAAATGACCCACGCCAGAGTGTTTTCACAAAGGACTGCAGCCCGTGGGAGGGACCCCATGCTGGAGCAGGGGAGGAGTGTGAGGAGTTCTTCCCCCGAGGAGGAAGGAGCAGCAGAAAGCAACGTGTGATGCCACGTGTGACTGCAATGCCATTCCCCGTCCCACTTTACTGCACAGGGGTGAATTAAGTGGAGAAGTTAAGCCTAGAAAAAGGGGAGAGGTGGGGGGAAGTAGTTTATTTTCTCTCTCGTTATCCTGCAGTGGTTTTATTATTAATAAATAGAAATAGTTTTCCTCAGGTCGAGTCTGTTTTGCCCATAATGGTACCTTGAATGATCTCTCCCTGTCCTTATCTCAAACCTCCAGCTTTTTTTGTTATATTATCGGTCTCCCATTCCCTTGGAGGGTGGGGAGAGTGAGTGAGAGATGTGTAGCTTGGTCCTGGCCGGGGCTAAACTATGACACCCAGTCAGCAGGCTGTAAGACATTTCAGCAGGTGGTCAGGGTCCTGTTGTAGCCTAGAGATCCTCAATTATTTATAAACCTTACAGAAGGGATGCACTCTGCTGGCACCGGCTGCAGCATCTCTGGCCTGCTCCTCTTTGCACCATGGATGAGAAACAACTTTTTGGGGTCTCCCCTTTCCGTGCCCTTCTTTCCACTCCTGTTACAGCCATGAGCAGAGCCCTGCTGGACCTGCGATCCTGCAGGTAAATGGACTCCCCAGAATTGCCTTTGGCTCCTGCTTTCAAGCAGGAAACACAAATAAATCCCTTTCCTTTCTGTGATATTGTATGCCATGTAAAGAAAAGTGAAAATGTTAAATAAGACAACTAAATGCTTTATATTACCTTCTGAGAAGTGACTCCCACGTACATCCTCTGTAACATTGGTATCTGAGTTGCTCTGTATTTGAAGCAAAGACAGCCACACCCTGTATCTGCAAATCCCTAGCATGCTACTTTGCCTTCTTTTTGCTTTTCTGTTATTTCTTTAAGGCAACTCCTGTTTTTACTTCTAACAGCACATTTGCTGATTCTTCAGAGACTGAGATTTGACTTTTTGCTTTGGCTGATGGCACCAGTCTGAGTCTGCAGCAGTGGAAAAGTGCAAGCAGGAGTCTTGCTGCTTTGTAGCGGCAGCTACGTCGGGCTGCTGACCAAGTGGCGTTACCAGCCAGGGCGTGCATGGACTAGTGAGACAAAACCTACCTGCTTTTGCACCTCTTCCTGGCAAATGTAACTGTATTTATTTGGTTAACTTTTGTCTGCCAGCTAATTAAAGCAGATTCAGGTGTTTTGCACTATGAGACCATCCTCTCCCTTTCTCCCTTGTGATTCCCGAATGTATTTGGGGAACCACGGCTGAAGTTAGGCTCTAAAACGAATGTTAAGGCCACCAAGGTTTGCAGTGGGAATTGGCTACTTATGGGCTCTCAAATGGACTTCTCTGTGCTCTGTACCTGTCTTTAGGTACTACATCTGTTTAAAAATCTGACTCATGCAGCTTTATTTGTCAGGGCAGATGGAGAAGGACAGAAAAGAGATTAGTTTTAGAGCTGGCTTATCCTGAGGTGATAGCTCTTCGAAATGTCAGCACTATTGATGATGGGCCTACTTCACCCACATAATTAAACACATCTACCGAAATGTCACTGCTGCCGCCCAGCAATCTGATGGACGGCTCTGGCTGGGGGACGTTCTTAAACAGCATAGCCAAGTTGTTGGGATGCTGTGGTCTCTGTCACACGTCCCCTTGGTTCTCAAGTGACGAAATGTTACTGAAGGCAAGGAGCATTTTATGTCAGTGTTACATAAAATGATTAGTCTCGGTGTCTAATTGTCCTAACTGTCTCTAATATGGGGTGGATTCACATGACCTTTTCCCGCAACTCCCAATTTTTGACACGTTCTACTGCCTAAATCTCGTTTTCTTAGCCCTGATTGAGCAATGCACACAGACTACCTTCAGCAAATGACTGTCTCTTTGTTTTAATTTGGATTTTATTTATTTACTGAAGGTACAGAAACCTGTTCACAGACACTCAGCAATTTCTTACTCCTCAAGGACGATGGTAGGATTTCTTCCTCAACCTGAGTTGCTCTGCTGTTCTGCCATTGGAAGGCTAAGATAAACTGATCCAAAGAGACTTCTAATGGGAAGAACTCCCTACTGAATATCAGAAAGTACACAAAGCTCAATATTCAATTTGGGAAAAGTAGGTCATAAAACTCTCCTCCAGTCATGCTGTAAATCTATCTTAAAAGAAAAAAAAAAAGAAAAAAGAAAAAAAAAGAGCCCTTAGCTGTTAACCTGGCAAGAAATGTTCCAGGAAATGAAAATCTTATAACTGCTGCTGCTTGTCAAAGACCTCATGAAAAAGAAATGGAAGACAGTCACCAAAGGAAACTTGAGATGAGTTGTGGGACTCACTGCTCATTTTCTTTTTCCCTTGTTCTTCGAGGGAATTGCTTTCACAAAGCAGCGCAAAATATCAGGGCGCGTGCAGACAGCATTCTCCTGGAATTTGTGACAAACTGCTGTGGAGCAGTGTTAGATTCCACTGTTCTGTGTAAGATCTGGTTTTGGAGATAGTTTGTAACATTGCAGGCCTATTTTACAAAAAAAAGAATGAGCCATTTCAGCTGTCAGTCTCATTAATTATTACACTTTCTAGTATTACTGTTATTTGTTGAGGCTAGTCCATTTTTTCCTAAGCTTTTATTTTTTAAAAATGTAACCCCTTGCCCAGACCCACAAACCTCAGGATGAAATATGTGCAGATTTTTCTTCCCTCAGAAGAAATACACTATTTGAGTTTTGATCTGCTGTAGTTCTGGGTGAAATATTCCAACTTCCATATAAGAAAACCCAGAGGTGCAAATGGCATCCCTCCCTACTTCCGCTGTTGGACAGCAATAGCTCTCAGAGGCTTCTCAACCAAGATGAATGACCTATTGTGCTAGACATCATCAAACATATAGCAGGAGACTGTGTCTACCACAAAGACATTATTTTCTAGATGGAGAAGCTGCATAAAGGGCATCCAAAGGGAAGTAGTATCAGCTATATTTCACAAATAAGGAAATGAGACACAAACGTTAAAGCCTAAAACTCCTCAGATGCATTGAAATCAGTGGGAGCTTTGTGGATTATTGCTTGAATAAAGTAACATAACCTATGTCACACAGGAAGTCTTTGGCAAAGAACTGAATGGAGATATTGCAGAGCTCGTGGCAGAGATCAAGGGTCCATCTTTCTTTTGAAGGAAGAAAAGATAAGAGGGAGTTAAAATTTCTGTCCATGGGATATTGTGCTGACACACAAGCGAGCAATTAGAAGGATAAAAGAATACAGTTATTCTGGGAAGTTACTCTGCAAAAGAGTTTTTCTGCCAATATTTGGCAAGGCATCTCACCAAGTAGGCAGAAAATTAATTCTTTGTTTGTCTGGGAATTTTTTAACCTGTCCAGGACCTTACAAGAATCAGCGATGTCATAGAAGAGCAGGCTGGAAGAGCATTAGTAGGTTTGCTTCCAAGCTGTTCACTTTGGTTCACTCACTAACCTTGAGTGTGGTAGGAAATTGGTACAGGAACCACCAGAACTAAAAGCCTACATTTCTAAAATTTGAACTTCATAGAATCACAGAATGGTTGAGGTTGAAAGGGACCTCTGGAGGTCATCTGGTCCAATTACTCTGTTCAAGCAGGGCCGCCTAGAGCCAGTTGCCCAGGACTATGTCTAGACAGCTTTTGAATATCTCCAAGGAGGGAGACTCTGGGCATCCTGTGCCAGTGCTCAGTCACAGGAAAAAAACCTGTTTCCTGATGTTCAGAGGGAACCTCCTGTATTTCAGTTTGTGCTCATTGCCTCTTGTCCTGTCACTGGGCACCACTCAAAAATAGCCTGGATCTGTCCTCTTTGCGCCCTCCCTTTCCCTTCAGGTATTTATATACTTGAGAACTAATAGGTCAGATGCTTGAAGACATTCAATATGTGCATCTTTACAATGTTTACACACATAACAGCTGTTTGGAATAGCCTGCTTTTTTTTTTTTTTAAGCATTTTTTTGGAGGACTATAATTAATGTCAGTGGGAATTATAAGCAGAATTCTTCTGGGTCAATCTCACAAAGCACTTTACTGCATTTTTAGGTACCTCCAACTCTCGTCTTCAGTCTTGACTTGTTCTGTGTTCATAGGCCTAAACTGCAAAAGCATTTACAAAGATTGAAGCATTTCTTGTTGCTCAAGAAATTACTCCACTCTCAATTCCTGAAAAGTTGTCTTGTAGCTTACAGATGAAAGTTTCAGGAGCGAGACAATATCCACATCATCTCTACTCATCTACAGTGTGATAAGTTTATTTGCTGCCTTTCTATTCACTTGGCTGTACATAGGCTCTTTAAGTTATTTGGGTCATAGGTTGTCAGGATACTACATAATATGGAACTTTTTGGGACATCTTCTTTCTGCTCATCTTTAATTCCCAGTAGCAAGTGACTATTGCCCCTGTGGTAATTGCAGTGACTTTTATTTAGAAAAATAATATTAGAAGAATCCTTAATACTTAGCTTTCCACAAACCACTCCAGCAGTTGAATAATAGAATAGGAGTCAACATCGCAGGACCGTGTGGGAACAGAGAAAGTAGCACAGCTGCCTGATATTAAAGAATTTGAGTTCTGCCCTTCTTTCGGAGCCACCCAATTCTTCGGTGCGGCCTACTCCTTTGGGATTGGCTATTCCAACGGCACCGCCTATTCGAACGGCCCGCCTTTTCCTGCTGAGGAGGGTGATCCGAGTGTGGCAGAGAGGGCCTGAGGACGGTGGGGCAGGTTACCCCATCTGCACTTCCCGTGCGAGCAGAACGGTTGGCAGATGTGAAGGATGGCTTCATTGCAACAGGACCGGACAGTTTTCCACAGAGCACCTGCAATTACTAATGAAGGCTTCAGATACATAAAGAGAAAAGATTTTCAAGGTTGCAAAATGCTAAGCTATAGGAAGAAAACAACATGTGTGCTTTTGTGAGTCCCTGCAGTGTGTAGACATTTAGATAAAAGAGAGTATACTTAGGGGAATTAATTATTTCTTATGATGCTAAAGAAAGAGAGAGTTTCAGACACCAAGTAGGGAAGTGACTTGTAGGGGAAAGGGGGCAAGGGAATTTGTCACAGGGCAGCTCAAGGCATGAGGACAAGGAGCTAGAGGAACCTACTTTCTAGGTTTCAAAAGTTGCAGTGGTCCTTCCAAAACTCAAATTATGCTGGAGGGAGAGCTCACTGTTGTGACTTAAGTTTGAAACCACAAGCACATTTGGACGTTGAAGAAAATACTGATGTATTGGTTGCCCTTTGACTTCCTCTTAAAAAGGAAAGGAGCCATCCGTTCACTTCACTCAGAAGACAACTCCTTGAGTGATTTTGTGTGACACTAGAGATCATAAATCACTAGTGGATTCCTGTGCTTTCAGCATTTCATTTCTGTGTTTCAAGGAAGCTCAGCTAGCCATTTCTTTATCCATGCTTTTATTTTACTTGTAGCTGTGTTTCCTGTTGCCTGAAGTAGAGATCTTACCCGTCAATTCACCTCTTTGTTACCATTTGTGAACATAAGAAAGAATAATTGATGGCATTGGTGTATAATCCTACATTTAACAATTTCCTGAGTGTTAAAGGCTTTTCTCTCTATTGCTTTGGAGATAAAAAGAAATCCCATAGGCTCAGGTCATAATTGAAAACACACTACTTTCAATATAGATTAAAGCATACACAGGAATGAATGTCTTTAATTCATGTAAACCCAGCCCTGCAGTCCCCTCCTTTTCACCGTTGCCGTCCGTTAGTCACCAATTTGAAAACAGCAGAGAAATGATTTGATTTCATAATCAAATAGCTGAGCAGAAACCATTTTCTCCAGCACAGCTTTCACATTTATATTTAAATGAACTGCCTGTGGCCAGGAAGATCTGCCTCATTTAGAGACAGGAGTTAAAAAGACATACTGTGAGACACAGGGCAACACAGAATTAAGAGATCTGGATGAATTTCAAGTGTCTGAGAGCTAGAAGAAAACATACCACTCATTCATGTGTCCCGAGACTGAGTCTGGAGAAACGTTAGACGACGGTAAGTCTGGTCTCATGCATGAAGCCTGGCCACTACACAGCTGCCTGCAGCTGGCCCAGGAATGAAGGACCTCCAGGAAGGGACCCTTGTTTTGTGTCACCTGGTGTGGTCTCACCGCTAGAGAGATATCAGCTTACTCCATCTCTGGCTGTATCTCTGGAGAGATACCACCTTACACCCACAGCCTGTGGGAAACTTTGGAGGATGATGGGACATAACTGAGAGCTCATCCAGCAGGTAAATGACTAATGAACTAGCTTTGGATTCAAACTGATGTACTGGAGATCTGTCTCTTCTATTTCCTCGGTAAAGCTACACTTACCAAAGAGCTATTAGCCTAAATACCAATTTAGCAACAGTAGTGTATCGTACTTAGTCCTCCCACAGACATTTTCTTCTTTACAAACTGCTTTACGAACAGGAGCTTATTGATCTTTATAACACACTTCACAGGGGAGAGTATAACAGTCTTACATCTCTTAACAGCCAGGGAAACTCAGGTGTTGGAGTAATTTGCCCCATGCCTGCCAGGATACCAACTTGAGAGAAATAAGGCAAGCTAGCAGTGATCGGTGATCCTATCCAGCTGTGGGTGGAAACGACCACCTGTCAGGCAGGACCTACCGCCTAGCTTCATTCCTCCTTTTTTCCCACAGGGATGCTGGTGCTCTCATTACATGACAAGTTGCTGTAATTTCACAGGAGAGAGAATGACAATATATAACTAAAGCGTAATGGAGGAGGAAAAGGTCAAGGTGGGGCAGAATCCCTCTGAGAGAAGTCATTCAATAACCCGCTCTCTGCCTTTGCATGTGCTTTGTCACCAGGTGTTAAAACAAGGAGGTTGCTGCTCATACCTTGTATTCACTCCTTGACTCAGGTCTTGGGTTCCCCAGCCAATTTTCCCAGTCAAGTGTTAGGAGAAGTACCAAGCACTGAGAGCTCCTGCTGCAAACTAAGTGCAGTTATTCTGCATCTGCAGGCTGCTGCTCATGCTGAGCCCTGTAGGGGAACAGGCTGCATGGGCACAGAGAAGAGCAGCAAAAGAAAATGCCAAGCAAAATTTACTTGAGCGGGGAAAATACTGCCTTCCTGGCTGCTTCTAAAAGTCTTCCTGATGTATTTTATTGATGAAGAGAAGTTAACTGTATGAGTGTGGAAGTTTGCAGGGAACCATAACAAGGTGTAGGCAAAAACTGAGTGGTCACCAAGCTTTCTGCTACAAGGTGAAAGAGGAGCGAGACAAAGGGATAGATTCCTCCAAAATAAAAACTCTCTTGCTGCTGATATGGATGCTTTAAAATGCACAGAAATGTTACGGCACTGCGCACTGGCTGTCTTAGAGAAGCAAAGCCTACTGGCTTCTCAGTGGGACTGAGGCAGGAGCGATGGAGTTTGTTGAGGGGGTTGCATACTGGCCAGGGTACTTGTCAGCCCTCCAGAAAATCTTCACACTGGTGTTTCATACTTCTAAAAATGTGATGTAGTGGTTTTGGAAAAAGGAAGCTGGAGTTACTGTTTTCTCTGTTTGTTTGTCTTCTTTCTATCCAAAGTCTTATTTTAAAATTAAAACCATATATACCTATGTTTTAATTATATATATATATATATATGGTTTTAATTATATATAGTTTTAATTATATATATACATAAAGGAAAAAGAAAGATAAGAAAAAGAAGAAAAAAAAC
>JAAGAY010142802.1:0-77897 GCA_011801015.1 Ardeotis arabs
TTTCTTTTGCTTTTGCCACAGAAGGAATCATGTGTGGTAGCTAGGTATATTTTTGTTGGGGGATTTTGGGGTTGGGGAGGAAATGTCTTTAAAGGCCCCTTTTCTGTGCAAACTTGTCTTTAGAGAGTTGAGTGGGCATCTTGGGTCCCCAGAGCATCCCAAAGGAACCTGGTGGATGAGCGGGTGGGGGGTGTGCGGTCGCCACAGGAGCAGGTGGGAAATGCTGCCATTAGGGCTCACTGGCTTGTCTGCCGTGTGTCCGCAGGAGCCTTGTTAACCTGCGGGGCACCGGGCTGCTGAGCCACGCATCCAGCAGGTCGATATCACAGCAAGAGGCATTGTCATGTTTTACTTTACTTTGTCAACTTTTCCAGCCTGTGTAGCCTAAGACAGTTGGTGATACAGTTTGCAATTTTGCAAGCCATGTGCGACTGCACAGTGGTGACAATGCTGGAATGTGTTATGGGCACAGTTCAAGCTCTTTGGACAGTGTTGAAGCCAGTGCTTCCTTGCAAAACATCTACCTCAAGACCTGGCATCTCTGACCTCTCAGAGCAAAGCAAGCAAAGCTTCTTGCAGTTCCCCATCGTAAGAGAGCTGCTCTTTGGCTGATAATATAGCTGTTTGAGATGGGATGGTAAGGAGAGAGTCCTTGCTGACACTAACATAAATGGAATAGTTCCCTTTTCTGGTGCCTCGTTTCTTGTTGCTAATTCTTTCAAAACCTTTCTTTCTAGAAGTAGGGTTTTATGGTCAGGTCATTGGAAACAGCTACATCCTCTCTTGCGGTACTCTAGCAGATGGCTATATTCGGTCTAGGTTTTCAAGTGGTTTCCATGTTTCTTGGTATTGAACTCTATCAGTATTTCCAGTGGGAACTCCAGAAGTCACACAAAGCAACGTGGCTTGGCAATGTCACTGTGCTGTACGTAATAGCACGTACCTATGAAGCTGGTGCTTGTGGAAAGAGGCTGCACAGATTTCCCTAAATTTTTCCATTCAATTTCCATTCTGAAAGCATTGCCTTGCCAAAGTTGTGCACGAACTCAGTGGCACAATGCCTTTCCTTTTTGGCAGTGCTGTGCCCCTGGTTTCTTCCTGTAGGCATCCGAGCATCATGCCTCCTTGCTGCCAGGGAGCTCTGCTAACTCTGTGTCTGTTACTGTCCTCTCCTTGCTCCTGTCATTTTATCCAGGAGGCTTTGCTCTGTGTCTTTCCACTCGTGGCCTTTAGAAGAAGATAAAATTGAAAATCTGGCTCCTGACTGTAGCTGATCTATACCAGTTACTCAAAACACTAAACAGAAAGTGGGTAGGAGGAAGGAAATGAGAGGTTGAGGTTTTTCCTGTGGCAGGTAACAAGGAAATAAAGTAGGAAAACCAATGCAAAGTTGTCATCTTACTGAGCCCCCACCAGCACCACAGGCTGCAGGTGCTTTATGGCTGCTTTTGTTTGATTTATTCCTCTCAGCGGCAGAGTAAAGCTGGAGTTAAGGTTGTTGTGATGATATAGAACAGACTTTCAGCAGAGACCATTTAGAAAAGGGACCTGGGCAGTCAGGGTAAGACTGAAATTTTGCCTGTTTAAAAGATATGGAGGGGTGAGTTGCTGTGTGCTTGTCATAGTGATGCAGAAGCTGGCCACTGAGGACCTACTGGAAATACAGTTGTATCATGTTCGGTCTAAGATCTTAACATTTCCCAACCAAGTGCCTGAGCAGTTGCATACGTGAAGGTGTGTAAGCTGGGGTGATCTGTGTTCTATCGCTGCCCTTCTGTTAAAGTGGAAGAACCACTCAGGTGAAGCCTCGTTACGGGGCTGTAAAACATACAAATATGAAGACAGACTGCAAGCTCTTCCGGAAAGCAATTAAGACTGCATGTGGAAACTGCCATCATTCGATTAGTTTAATAATTGAATTTGAATATTCAGTGTTGTTTACCAATATGGACAGTTTTATTATCTGCTTAGGAGCAGATGACTTATTTAATGTGCTAGACTCAGCTAAAGCATCAGTTAAATGAGTGGGACTCTCCCTCTTCCCCACTTAACTGTCAAATATTCAAGTATTCTCCTTGAAATAAGCCCTCACAAATGAGCAGTGTGGTCTTCCCGGAAACTTGAAGGAAAAAGATTTAAAATGAATAAATAAATAAATAAATCTCTTTTCATGGGTGTTGAGGGAAGTGAGCTACCAGGAGTGCAGTGTTTTGGCTTTGAAAAGCAGGACTTGGACAACATATGCTCAGAAAGAAGTGGCATGTCTTGTATGTGCAAAACCCAGTGTGCAAATCATAATGACATATGATTTTTGCAGAACTATGTGCTTTCTTTTTTTCTCTTCTCAAGTCCCAGAGAAAAGAAGCAAACTCTGCAACTATTGATGATAAAAATTCCAGGTGAACCAAAAGGATGTGGTACAAGATACACACGTGGGAGTGAGCTGGGGTTTTTGTCAATAGCTTAGATACAATGCCTGTCTTAAATGCACCTTCTGCGTGTCTCGCTTTGCTGTTTTGCATGTAGTTAACTTCTTATTTTCTATGTGCATGTAATGTCGTGTGTGCGCTCATAGGCAGCACCTCTCCACCCAGTGTGGCAGCGCAAGGCTGATGGCTGTCCGCCATAGGCAGTGTCCCTCATTTACCTGGGTAAGAGAGTGGATGTGTGGGGATTATGCCAGTCCTAGGCATTCTAACGGGAAGAAGGCTTATTCCTCGGGGTGTTACGCAAGGATTGGGGACTTCCAAAACACCCCGGCTTTGCTGGAGTTGCCCATTCCTACCCTTGTATTAAAACCTATCAGGGTACTGGATGCCAGCCTAGTGCCAGGGGACCCATCCCAAGGGCTGGCTGAAATTATCCCTTGGGCTGTGACTTAATGCTGATCTCTGCCCTGGGGCAGAGGGTTTTAGTTTTGGGCTGATGGAGGACTTTCCTGAAGGCTCTTCCCTGCCAGAGCCCCCATCTCTCTGGTTTTAGGTAACTGATTTTAAAGATCTTGCAAGTTTGTGGTACTCTGTTTTCCCCCTTTTTGCAGGCATAGCAGAAAAGCTAGCAATAAAGACAAGAAAAAAAACCCAACCCGCTAATCTCTTAAGTGATCAAATACTGAAGGCTGCTGTTCCCACTGTCCTGAAAGGGAAACTAAGGCAGCGAGTTCGTAGCGTGGCCGGTGTCATGGAAAGGGGCAGGGTGAGTCCTGCAAACATCTTTTGAGGCAGCAGATTTAGCTGCTTAAAAGTGCATCTTGTTGATGTGAAGGGAGAACCAACCTCACTCACATCCTGGCTGCTGCCACGTTTTAAATGATGTTACTGTAATCATAAACAATCAAAGCTTTTTATTTTATTTTGAGGCATGCTCACCCTTGTAGCGTATCATGTAAGTGCTCGGTGTAGTTAACGCTTGTCCGGTACAGTTTCACCATCCTAGTTCTCTCCAGGCTGGCTGGAATGTTTGCTTCTGTGAAATACATCTTCTCTTCTTTGTAAGTATTTTTAAAGACTTAATAAAAACAAACATTATCTATTTCTGGACCAAAATTTGAGGACAAAAATTTTGCACTTTCCTGCTACCAAAGAGTTTGTTTTTCCTTCAACGCTGTTCCCAGGGTAAATGTAGCTCTACCTCCAGCTATGTAAATGACTCTTCATCAGTGTGTCTCAGGTGGAAATTCCCCTGCTCACAAATGGAAATTTTACTCTGATAACAGTAAAAATAATAATTTTCTTTCAGCCAAAGCCATCTCTCATTTTAGAAAAAAAAAAAAAAGAAAAAAATTCCCTTCACATTCCTTTTTTCCTTCTTGTCACTGATGACTCATGCAATGGCCTTTGCTACTTATTTCCAACTCTTAAGTGATTTTTCAGGTGGCTGCTAAAAAATTCTTAAAGCATTTGTCACTGGCATCTGCCTCAGTTTGTAATGTGATACAGATATTCTGCGTTTTATGCAGAGAGTGTATTTGTTTGGGTTCTAAATGTTGCTTAGTTTGGAATACGCACTTTAAACATCAAATAAAACTAAACAAACAAAAACCACCCAAATATAACCAGCTCATGGGTTTGTGCAAAATATTTAGTGCAGGCAGGCACCTGCATCTGTCTCTCTTCAGTGTGCAGACAGCCACCCACACAGAAGTTTGCAAGATCCGGTCTTACTGGAAACTATTAATAAAGACCCCCAAAATTCCCGAACTGGATGAAGGAGTTGGTTTTTGTGTTTTTTTTTTTTTTTCCTTTCTTTCTTTATCATTGAGGTCTAGTTTTATATTTTTTTTGAGAACTCAACATCATGTGAACTTAAACTGTGCTTCTGCGTGTGGGAAGACTAAGCGCTGCTTTTCTTCTGGTAGCAAATAAAAGAATCCAGAATCCCCTAACAAGTAATTTCAAGATTAAATAGCATGGTTTGATTAAACAGGCAGTTACAACTCATAATGGAAGTTTGTGGTTTTATAGATCACTCACTTTCTGCAAAAAGTACTCCCAAGAAATGGCATTGCAAAAAGATGAGAGGAAAGTTGTTTGTTCCTCCTGAAGAACTAGTAGTCAGAAAAGGGATGTAGCTTCTGGTCATTTGTGTTTGACATTTTTTTGGTATCAAAAAAACCCTATCTTCAACAGAAGTGAGTTTTTGAAAGGCGTTCCTTATATGTGTGGGAAAATGCTCTGTGTGTATGCAATTATATTTTGAAGTGATAAAGGAGTAAATGATTTTTTTTTTCTTTTTGTTGAGACATTGATGCTTTGAACTTGCATAGCACCACCAGTCAAAGACCTCAGATGACTTGTACAAACAGCAAATCTTCACAAAATGCCCTGAGAAACGCGGAAGTCATATTATCTGTTTTCTGCATGCGGAGAAACAGGTGAAACAACTTATTAAAAGCCATGGCGCCAGTGCCAGTGTGAGGAGTAGAATGTGAGTACCTTACTCCAGGTCCTGTCCTTGAAAGCATTAAGTCTTGGGGTTTTTGGAGCTACATGTGTAGTTTTGGTGGGGATTTTTGCTGGTGTTGGTTTGTTTTTGTGTGTTGTCCCCAAACCATTTTGCAGATACTCAACCCGTATCCCTGACACAGCGCTAGCCTCGCGTATCTTGCAGAACTGGGTCAGTAGCATCTCCTCCCTATCTAGCATTTGACTAATACCTTCCACTCTGTTCTCTGGGATGTTGTGCTGCTTGCAACACCAACAATTAAGAGAACTTGCTTTTTCCTTAACGCGATACTTGGACACGGGCAGAGGTTGTAACTTTGAAATTCTGATGAAGAAATAACCAAGGCGGTATCAAGCGAAGCCTCCTGGTTCATTTTGCTGACCTCCTAAGGAGAACTGCCTCCACTTCTCCTTTAGAAGTCCTGTGGGGTTGCTGATGGTCAAGATAGGAATCTCAGCTACTTGCTGCAGCTAACTCAGGTCAGTTCTTGTTGCTTGTTTTTCCTCTGCAAACGTTTATGGGGAAATCGTGGAGGAATGCGTTGTTCTCAAGTCTGCAATATCCTTCATTTAAATGCGTAGTCACACAAATAATACAGTATTTTTGTCTGAGCAAGGACACCAAAGTACGCCGTTCTGGCCTTCAGCAAGAGAAATTAGTATCTCTGTCATATTCTCCCTTCTCTCTGTCGCTCGGGAGTCCCAGGCTTGACACTATTTCAGCGGCTCTTTGAACAAACAGGCTGCTCAGGTCCTTGAATCTCACCCCTTAATAATTCACCATCAGCTGAGGGAAAGATTTTTGCGTGGTGAGTGTTGTGTTTGCATGCATGTCCGTCAAACAAAGAGGAAAACGTGCTGAGGTTTTGTCATGGTTTTATTCTCTGGAATATCTCTTGTGACAATATCAACAAGCAAACTCTGGCCTTGTTCTTGAAAGAAAAACAATTCCTGTTATAACCACTGTGCACTCAGCAGTCCCAAAGTCCAAGCTATGAAAGAACTGCCACGTTTTTCTTCAGGGAAATATCCTTCTCCTGGGAAGGTCGCTTGAGTGTAGATGAAGAACAGGAGAAAAAACAGCATCTGTTCCAGGGTTGGTTAAGGATGTGTGCTTCAGCATGTGACAAGTTAGCCGCGCGAGAAAGTGGTCGGCCCAGGGTGGCAGAGAACTGGGTGCTCCGTGAGGCCCTTGTCCCTGTGGTCCTCCCAGGTTAATGCAACCCATACTGGGTAAAGCTGGTACGTGTGCTTGTGACCCTTTGCTTTTTGTTCCACTAAATATCCTCACCTGGTGTGTGTTCCCTGCCTTGTCCTTAGCAGAGGATGTGACATTTTTGTGGGACTTGAGCTGGGGGAAAGCGGAATATGAGATGGGTGATAGTGGCCTCTTGAGAGGTGGTAGTTGTAGCCTTCATTTTCAGAAGGTGTTGTGGTGAGTTTCTCCTCCCAGTTTTATTCAGCACAGCCCTTTGCTAGTTTCTGTTATCTCCAGAGACCCATGACGGGGGCTACTGCCCTGCAGTCCTTGCACTGCTGGCTGCAACAAATCCATGTCTCCTGGCTGTGCTGCTCTGTCCAGGGAAATTCTCTCTGTGCCCTTGCAGCCGCTTTCCTTCCCTTCCTCAGCCCTGGCAGGAGCCGGCATTATGGGAACTGTGGGATGCTCTTCCTTGCAGCTCTCTCCTGCATGGTCATTGTCCATTGTCTTTTTACATTTCCACCAGTCATGGGTCCCAATGTACCTGCTGCCTTTTGCCCAGTCACCTTCCAACCTGCTAGAATTATTCTGGACCTAATTGGTTTTTTAAGTCACCATTTCCTCCACTTACTATTATTTCTTCTTCTCCTCACTGAATATATAGATATTCTACGAGTAAATTTACATTACCCTAATAAAACAAATTTTTCAGTAAGGACATTAGAGATCTAATCCGATTATTCCAGCATCCCCCCTATGTAACTTTTGGCCAATTTATTTCTGTGCCTTGGTTTTCTTGCATCTCAAGAACAAAGGAGGAAAAGCATGGGCATGTGGAATTCACGGTACATACTATTTAAACTTTTTAAGCAGTACAAATGAAAGTGTATATATCCTGAATATATTGACATTTATTATTAGTAGTGCTATATTCCTATCAAACAGGTATTCATGTCAAATTAGGTTGGTGCTGTTGCACTCATCAAGCTTCGTTTCCCAGGGATGAGTGTTTGCTTTGATAACACTTCTGGCTAGCTGAGCAGTTTGTGCACGTTATCACTAATGTCCTGCCACATGGCTGACTGCTGTATGAGTAATCATATGGGGCTTGACGTTAAAAAGTTTAGGAGGCTTTGGATCTGCAGTTGGTTTAGATTAGTCAAAGCTTTCCTTAGAGCACTAGCACTGATTTTTCAAAGTGGTGAAGGTCTAGTCTTCCCCTCATCTTTACGTTGTGTTCTACTACACCTGTAAAATACAGCAATATTAAGCTGTTTAGGAAGTTCATTTTAACTGGTAAGGCTGCAGCAGCTCTGGCTATTTAAAGATGGAGAATTGGAAAGTTCAAAATGTGAAAATGAATGTGTAGAGCTGTTGGAGGCTGTAAGGTGCAGTTAAAATACCTGGTACTGTTTATCCTAATATCCTCACTTCCCTTCAGCGTGCACGTCTTGCTTGCAAGAGAGCCTTGGGGCCCCAAATATAAATATATATGTGTATTTAAAGAAATCCCAACAAAGAAGGAAAAGCCTGTAGCAGTGTAGCATTACATGATGCGGAGAGACGCATCATGTCAGATGCAAAAAGACACAGCGATCTTCAAATCTCAAAGTACTGTTTGGTCTGGCCACAGGCAGCTCTCGGCGAAGGACGTATCCTGTGGCCGTGCTTACACAGATGAGCTCTGCTGCTCACCTTGTGATAGCCGCTGTGCATCAGCGGTGTACGCTTCAGGCGGCTGTGATGCTATTTCAGATCTTGTTGCCAAAAAAAACCTCTTTTGACTTTTAAATAAGAGCGATTTACCAGCCGTGTTTGCAGACCGACTGCGTAGCTGAAGCCAAAAGGCAGTTTCCCGCCTGTTTGGTAGCGCTAACCACATGGAGCAAAGAGTTTCAACTCTCTTAAAACTGCCCTTGCTTCCTGTTTGCTTTATGGTGTAATTAAATGTGGTGAGTTTGGGGTTTTTTAATTTGTTTGTTTGCCTTATACCCCAGTAAGTGGAGGATAAGAGAGGCTACTTCTAACCTTGGCTGTAGAAGCAGTGAGTACAGCTTCACAAACGTTACTGTTTACGAAAATTGCTAACATCTATGTGGGCCCAGGAGAGCGGGCACGGTGGTTTTTCTCTCCAGCTGCTCCACAGGCAGTTGAAAGCGTTCTTGCCAGGCAATCCTGTAAGTACCAAGGCACTGTGGTTACATTACTTGCTTGTTGTCATCCTCCTCCTCCTCCTCTTTCTCCCCCTGTTCCTTTTTCCCCCAAAAGCTGACCGGCTTTCTCGTCTAGGCTATGAACACTGGCTAAATTTCCCACACAGCAAATTGGTGTAGAGGAGGGATTTGGAAGGGAGATGGTTAGGAGCTATTTTTTACTATTGCCAGGCTCTTAACTGGGGATAGAGCTGCCATGTCCCTGTGGCAGAGAGAGCCCCTGCAATTATACAAAAAAGGTGACCGTTCTTCTTTGCTCTGCACTCTCCTAACGAGTCCTGCATAAAACTTGGACCACAGTGCGACGGTCGTGAGTACCAGGCTGGGGTCTGCATCGCTTGCCAAGCTGGACGAGGCTGACCCCTGACTCAGCAGGAGCATGGAATCATGTTTCTGGTCAATTCAGCAGAATAAATGGCACGGAGCACATGCTCTCTGCATGGCAAGAGAACTTAAGAGCTGAGAATACAAAATTAACCTTTCAGAGTTTTATTATCAACTCTGGGTAAATTTATACCAGATTGGCGTGGCGTGGAGACGATCTTTTTGAACTGGTATGCCTAGCACGTGCCGAACAGTGGATGCATTTGAAATAATGCCATGTGGATGCCACTGGCCCTTCTTACCAGTGTTTTAGAATAGTTTGGGCTGGTTTTTCTTCAAACTCATTAGCACTGTCTTTGTTCTCAATAACACAGAAGGAAAACAACTAACTGACCTTTCCCTTCTCTTCTTCCCAGAGGTCTCGGATCTTTAATCTAGCAGGTTGCAACTGTTTCTCTGACTTTCAGTTCCTTTTTCCCTTCCCTACGGTTTCTGTTGTCCGATTTCTCACAGGCTGTGTGAGCAAATGTCCTCTAAGCGTTCAGTACAGTCCTGTCTGTGAAACTTGGAAATGATGAATAGAAAAAGCTGTTGAAAAGGGGAAAAAAAAATAGCAGAACAGAAACCAGAATTCCTGTAAACAGTCTGTTAAAAATATCTTAAACACATGTCAGGGACGGTGATTTGAAATAGACAGTTTCTGAGCTTTAAAAGGTCACATTAAGATGTGATAGTAGATTCAAATGTAGTTGAAGAACGAATGTTTCAACAGTCACATTTTGTACTGATGGTAAGATGTCTGTGTGGCCAACTTGTAATGTTTAGGGGAGAAAAAAAAAAAAAGTCAGATTGCAAGAATAATGAGCTCTTCTTGGATTATAACATGAAAAAAAAAAAGAATTTCTACCTTAATCACATGCCTCCAGCAGTAGAAGCTTTAGGAAAAATGGTGTTTCTGCGATTTGTAAAATTGCAGGACCAGTCAGGGCAATGCACTAGTGCTAACTGTGTCCTACACCAAGATTGGTTTTTGTTTCCATGTGTGGGAGTGAAATAATTAAAAGCACAAATCCAGGTTCACAATCTCTTATTGTTTGTGACCCAAAGGGCGGTGGGCACCTCTCAAGTGCGAGAGGAGACGTGTGAAAATAAAGAGATTTTTCAAATGAGTAAATGGTCTTTGGATGTCTAATTGCTGCTGAAAATTTAATGAGACAGAGGAGAGTGGTTGTCTTTGAACGCTGGAAATGTTTCTTATCCCCATCTGCTGCTTCTTTGGAACCACTGATTTCCCATGCTGAGTCGGAGAGCTGCTCCTGCGGAAGGGCAACAGCAGCCCCGCGGGGTGTCTGAGCAGCGGCCCACCCCTGAGGCCCCTCTGGGCTCTGGTGGGATGGGCCATTGGATAATGGTTTGGGGACTGGGCGGGTTTCTCCTGCAGCCAACGGACCTGTACGATGGGTGGAGGGAGAAAAAAAGGGTAGCTAGCCTCTGTGTCCCTGGTGTCCAGCATGTAAAGGTGTGTGTGGTTCCTCTCTCTCACCGGGAGCGTTCCTCTCTCTCAGATGGTGGAACACCGGGAGCGTTACAACCTATCGCTACCCCGCTCCGGCCCTGGGCTCTGCGAGCACCTTGCCTGCCTTGGAGGCATCTCTTGTCCCCTGAATCACTCGACTCTCCTTTGGGATTTGGGGTCCTCCCCGTCCTTACAGCACAGAACTTGTCCAAGTTGAAGGAAGAACAGTTGCATGACTGAGGTGGTCCAAAGGGACCTTCCTTTCCAGGGAAGGAGCGCATCCCAAACCACTCTAAATCTCCTGCGTGAGCAGTTGTACGCGTATGTGTGGGTTGAGGGCTTGCCTTTGACTTTGTGTCTCCCCGTCCTTCAACTCCGGAGCTGTTGTCCGCTGCCGGCAGCGTGCGTGATACCCGCTGCGCGCGGTCAGCTGCGTGGGGACGGTGGCAGCCATCTCGTGCTCTGGACACTTGCTGTGCTTGGAGGCCGGGACCGATTCCTCCACGGGGGTGTTGCGTTGCCCGTTGCCCATCTTTTCGTGCGCTGGGCTGCACAACCCGGTGATGCGCGGGAGCTGGAGTGACCCGTGCGTGTGACGGCGGGTGACCGGATTCCCGCAGCGCTGGCTTACCGGTGCGTGACACGCAGCTGCGCCGTGACCGGTGCCAGGATCAGCGGTGCGCGATGGCACAGCTGGGGAGGGGGGTTGGGTGCACGGCTACCTGCCCACCCGCGACCGGTGTGGGTGCGGGGGGGTGAGGAGGGGGGAGTTCGTGTCACCGGTGGGCCACGCGTGGCGGCCGCGGGTGGGCGGCCCCTTTGCAGACGGTGCCCGACGCCAGGGGCGCGAGCGGCCCCTTTGCAGACGGTGCCTGGGCGCGCGCCGGGCCGAGGCGGGGCCGGGCCGTGGCTCCCGCCCAGCCGGTAGCGGGGCCGGGCCGGAGCTGAAGCCGGGGCCGGGCCGGGCCGTGCCGGGAGCCCCGGCCGCCGCGGGCCAGCAGCGCAGGTGAGCGCCGGGCTGGGGACGCGGGAATGGGGAGGGTTGAAGAAGCCGGGGCCTGGCCGGCGCGGCCGCCTGGCCGGCGCGGGTGGGTGCCCGTCCTCCGCCGCTCGCCCCTGCCTGCGTCTGTGCGCCGTTTGCCGCAAATCCCCGCTGCTCCTCGGGCTCCTTCACCAAACTGCGTTCTCCTCGAGAAAAAGCGCTGCTGCTGTAGGAAATCGGGGTGTTCTAAGACTCGGTGACTGCGGGTTGAGCCTGGATTTGGAGCTGCTTTGGGGGTCAGCCCTTGAAGCCGCCCCCCCCCCCCTCCCCGCAGCAGTAGCTGTGCTGGCAGCAGCACCCCGCTCGGGTGGCAGCGGTCTGTTGGGATGGTTTTTTGGTTCTTTTTGGGCAGGACTTGGACGGTGACCACTCATGTCACCTGCTGACGGACCCCACGGGGCGGCAGAGGGCTCTTGTCCTGCCGGGGTTTCTGCCCGGTCTTTACCCGGAGGGTTTGGCCCTCAGCGCCTTGTTCCCGCAATTAAAACTCACCCAGAGCTTTGTGCGAGCTTGGCAACGTCTGCCCGGCCGTTCTTTGGTGTAAAAAGTGAAGGAAGTTGAATATAGTTGTGGAAGGTCGTTAGAAATGTACGACTGACTTTTGTTTTCATCAGCAAGATGCACTTGGGTTTCTGGTATTGTCCATTCATGGGAGCAGTAGAAAAAAAACCCACTAATTTCAACAACCTCTTCGGCTAGAAGCTTTCGTTTATTGCAACTTCCTCCAGCTCCCAGGCTCTGCCCATGTAAGCTGTAAGAGCAAGGGTGCAAGGATCCCAAACCACTTTGCCCGCGTTGAAGAATTGCGACATCCTTTGTGAGATGTACTTGTGCACGTGAGAAAAACTGAAACACAGAGGGGTTAGTTGTTTGAAGTCACACTTCAAGCAGTTGTCAGGGTTGGGAATGGAACTTTGCAAGTTGTCAGTTCGCAAACTCTTGCTTTAACCTCTAAATACACTGCTTCCCACTAGATGTTTCCTCAGACAACACAAAGCGTAGTTGGTTGACTGTGAACTTGCCTAAAAGGCTGCTTGAAAATTTCCACCAGAGCAAGGTTCTCATGTCCTCTCGTCAGAATCTCCTCTTACTCCCTGATGTTCCTCTGCCTCTCTCTAGTGATACAGTTTTACTTCCAGAATGAAGCTTGGCTTTACATTTCCATTTCTCTTATGTTGCTTTACCTGAGCTCCTCTTTCTTTCCCTCTGGCTGTTACTTCTGGTTGTCTCTAAGGTCCTGCTGAGCTTCATTGATGGGATATCACTCTGATGCTCTTTCTGTTGTTGCTCTGGAGCTGGGAGACCCGCAGAACGGCAGCCTGTTTTTATCACCATGTGTACATTCTGCTTTCCTATCTCTTTCCTTGCTGACAACCCCTTTCATCATCAGCCCTGCACACAAACAAGGTTAGCTCCAATTCAGATTACATTAGTGTAGTTCTGCTTCCCATTACTCTTCTCTGTGAGCTTGCTTTATGGGGGTGTGCGTATGTAAGGCGGGCATTGAGCAATGTAAATGCTCCAAGTAAAGCAGCCTTTATTTCATAAACGGAAGAGCATAAGCCAAGGGATTCTTTGGATCCAGTGGTTGTTCAAAGCCTGATCCTTGTAGTCTCTGCAAAACTAGAACGCTTCATTTGAAGGTGGAAAAATCCATGGCTCTCTACTGACACCTTGATGGATGGAAGATGCTGATTCTGGTCGGTAAATGCTGGTTTATATCAGCCCCTCTGGTAGGGAAGGGGGTGCTCTGTAGTGTTTTAGAGGCCTGAAAAGTTAGGTGCGTGCGTTTTCATCCCTTTCTCAGTTATGCTGGGCAGATTCCATTGTACGTCTACCTCAGTCCAACGGTTTGTGTAAGCAAAGTAGGAAGTAGAAGTGATTAATCAGGGACTTAGAAATCTCTAATAAAAAGTGTGGTCAAACCGATGTAACCGTGAGTGCACTAGGTAGAGTTAGATGAAAAACAAAGTGCTGTTTAAAGAATTAATGAATTGGTGCAGGGAATTGTGTGGCAGGATATGAGAGATCAATGTACAAACCAGAAGCTGATAATATGCAAAAAAAACTTTTTGACCTTTATATTTCGTAGAGGTAAAAGTCTTATTACAGTAAACCAAAGAAAGGAGATCAGACTGTTCCAAACTAGGGTTTGAAGAAATGAACCCTGAAGATACAAAAGCATTGATTTTAGGTGTTGTCAGTACTTGAAAACTTCTCCACTGCTTTTCAAGGGGTCCTGGTTTTTCCCTACCTAGTTCATGGGCCAAGTCTTACACTGGTGCGCATGTGTTGAAGGAGGAACCAGAGACAATTAGAGCTCTGGTGCAACTCAGGTCTATGTTGAAGGTGCAACACTGTCCCAGGAACTGAAAGAGAGCGGTGGTGGTCGAAGAGCACCATTGGGACACCGATCCGTGTTTAACAGAAAGCTTACTGGAAGTTGTAAAGGAAATACTTTTGTTGACGTGAGAGCAAAAACTGTCCTTATTAATGCCACCTCTGTAATGAATGACGTTAGCAGGTATTCAGGAAGGCAGCAAAGCCATTCTTCAGGCGTGAAAGGCTGCTGCTAGCTGAATGTCCAGGCTCAGAGCCGCTCTTGGTGGCAGTCTGCAGGGGATGGCTGTGGGTTCTCGGTCCAGTTTGCTGTGGGTGCTGTAGGCTGGCGAGAGCATCGGGGCTGAGCTGCTGCACTGGGGGGCCCTGCTCAGCTGGGGTGAAAGGGGCAGCACAGCAGACACTTGTGCCTCCGCAGGCTGGCGGTCCCCGAGGCTGTTTCTAGCACCTCTCACCAGCATGTGTTCATTTTTAGATGAATAAATGGCCAGGTTTTCAATACTTGTCCACAGGCAGAGCTGCAAAGGCCAGTCTTACGGTGAGCTTCTGCTGATTGCATCCATGTCGTGGGACTTGAGCCTGAATCAGGATTTTTTTACGTTATGCCACACGGGAAGCAGATACAGCGTGGTTTTTCTGTGTGATTATGTGACTGGACTTGCTTGTGTCTCTGGAGCCGTGCTTACCTGCTACGGGAGTTTTCCCAGCCTGTTCTTGGAGGGGAGTTTGTGGGTTAATTGTAGAATCTGTCAGTGCTGAAATGACTTGCCTGCAGCGTACAGCGCACCTGTTTTACCCCGTGTCCCCCACCAAAAAAGCAAGCCTAAGCTTAAAACACCTTCAGAACACTCACTGAAATGGGTCTGCGCCTATGGAAGCTCAGGGTTGGTCCAAGTCCTCAAAATGTATTGGATTCTGTGGTAAAGACGTGTCAAGCACGCGTATATGTAAAAATTCCCGTGGTCTCCTCCCCCAGCTAAGTTGATGCCTGCAATGAAAGTGACTTTCTGCTGTCTCCCACGCATCACCTGTGAGCTCTGCACCACTCATAATCTTGAAAGGTATTTTTTTGGTCCTGGGGTTTAGTAATTTTGTAATGTGTTTGTGGGCGTTAGAGCTTCCGTGTCTGTCTAATGCTGCAGCCTCACAGAGGTTTGTGGAACGCTGCTCCCTGTGTGATCTTGCTAGCTTGCTGCTTTTTTTTTGCCTTTTTTTTTTCTCCCTTCTCAATAGCAGTTGTATGTTGTAAACACCAGAGCTGTGGTTGATAAACTTTACCAGAGGAAATTTGCGTTAGTGCGTTTGATGTTGACTGCTGGCTTGTTAAATACTGACTGGGTAATTTCAAATGTATCTATGACACTCTGCATAAATTTGCCTTTATGTGCAAGTTTGTATTCCTTAGGGTGTGTGAACTCAAAACGTGCTACCTCCTGTGACAATGCGGCTGTATTCGTTCTGTGGCACCCAGCAACACTGGAGTTCTGTGTTCTGTCCCGGCAGGCTGGTGCGTGGACTGGTCTCGTGTGCGTATCAGCTCTGCCTTGGTCACTTCTCTCTGTAAAAAACAGACATTTATTTCCTTCACACTAACTAGTGTGGGGAGGGCAAAGCAGTCTGGAGCTTCCCTGCAGAATAATGAGTTAAGGCAAAGGGATGAGAGGAAGCTGAGGACTTGCCTTCATCTAAAACCTGGAATTTTGTGTCTCATTATTTTTCTCCACCTCTTTTTCTGCCCAGTGATGAAGAGGTCTGGGCATTGTAAGTTGGGTTCGTTCCCCATATGACTCTCAGCAAGGAAGTGATTAGTACCAGTGGATGCATCTTTCCTGGTTGCTCCCCTAGGAAATTACTCCAATCTCAAAATTACTGAGGGATTAAGGAGAAATTGTCCACTGCTAGGAGTTTTTCTGCTTCTTGGGCTGATCTGAACCGGAGCCAGGGGTCTGTGTGGAACGAGGCTATATGTATTTCATTCCTAGTTTGCTAAGAAAAGTCTATCTTGCACAATTTTTACTTTCCCCTTACAAAAACATTCCACAGAGCAGCCATACATGTGAAAAGGGGAGTACACTGGAATTCTCTGAAGAGTTGTGGGGAATAGCTTTATGTCTGGACTCTCATAAATCTATTCTTGGGCATGTGCTTGATGCCTTGGGAGCTGTGTAATGTGACAGCATGCGTTTCTCTTCCTCTTACACGCTCTGAGAAGTCCAAAGTGATACTGGGCTCTGCAGTTTGAGAGCTTGTTTAGCTGCAGACTGAAAGAAGCAGCTGTGATGGCCCACACAGACGGGAATCGTAGCCCATGCTGTACGTCAGCTGGTCCACACACTGCCTGTCCCACTGCTAAGCTCTCCCGTTTGGTTGTGACTGGTCACTCCTCACATTTTCTTAGCAAGATCTGAGGTTCCCATCAAGTGTGCTTGCTTTTTTTGGGGAAAAGCAGCTTACATTACTGCCTCCCTGTGGGACAGGAAGAGCTGTTCGTTCTTTAGGGCAGCTGGGGCCCTGCCCATCTCAGGAAACGACAGAAAAACGTTTTGAGCAAACTGCATCTTGTTTTCACGTGCTCGGCCATGCCAGCAGCACTGCCAACGAGACACTGCTCCCGCAACTCCTGCTTGTGCGGTAATACCCTTTCCTGGAGTCAGTACAACTGCCTGGCTTGTAGAGAGCCTTTCTGGCACGTCACCTTGGGTGTCCTGCTCAGGCAAGTGCGTGCCATGGGGCAGTTCTTAGGTGTACAAGCAGGCCCAGAGCAAAATTGCTGCCCAAGATGAATGATGAGGTATTTGAGGCCCTGTGTTTTCCTCAAATATTCTGTGCGTACCTCCAGTTCAGGGCCTACATGAAGTTCACCAAGCAGTATACTTGGCCCTCATGGGGGCCAGGTCTTCAGCTTGGATGTACACACTGTTATGACTTGTTTGGCTACTGAAATAGATCAGCTGGCCAGCCAGTCTCGAGGTCCATCTCTCTTGGATGGAGTCCATGTACGCGCCAGCTGCAGACCAAGAGCTTTGTGCGTTCTGGGGGTCTGTTCTGCTTCTTAGCCCCTGCGGTGCCAAGTGCCATGTGCATCCTGTCCCACTCAACTGTCTGACATTCCTGGAGTTGGAAGACAGCAGTGTACCTTGCACTTGAAACGAGTACTTGAGGGTTGTGGGAGATGTGGAAGAAGTATTATAGGAAGATGTAGGTGGAGGAATGTGGAGGTATTCTATCAAGAAGATGGTTTGGGGTATATCGCAGTAGGAGGAGTGAGGACTGGGCGTGTTTTATGATGGAAAGTGGGTGGCTAAGCTCAGCGTTGATCTGCAGGGGTCTTTGATAGCACGTTGTCGTGCTAATACCTTAGACAAGGTACTTCCTGTCTGCTGGGATGTGGCACCGAGGAGAAACCCCCAGCAGAAGGAAGCAGTGCAGCCATTGTTGTGTCTTCTGTCTCTACTGGGCAGTAGTCATGGTAGTTTTGCTGCTTTTGTTGCCGTTGGGAAAGGCTGAGGTAGCAGTTATTCTAGAAGCTTGCTGGTGTTAATGAGCAGAAGATGAGGCAAGCTTGTTGTGCTTTATTCAAACTTGTAAACCTTGCCTCCTCCTCCAGTTACTTCCCTCCTTCTCAAGGCATATATGGGTGGTTTTGTGGTCTCTGTATCCGGTCTCTGTGTGATACAGCGCGTGCTCTGAGGAAGCAGGGCAGATAAAACATAGCTCGTATTTCTGGGAATCCTTACCTCACTGCTGATGGGGAAGCGTGCTCCCAGGCACGGACAGATAAGGTGCCGGGCTTCTTGTCATTCTGAAGCACAGGGCCGGCTCACAAGAAGCTGCCAGCAGGACTTCATGATTTGGGAGACCCAGATCTTCAGCAGCACCTTGCTCGGTTTCTAAGTTTGTACATTGTCTGACAGCTGCAAAGCCATATTTTAAGTTGTGAATGAGCAAATTTTGTACTGGTTTCATTGGCTGAGGGTAAGTGACACTGTTAGAATTGATGGGGGCACGTGGAGGGCTGAATTTAGAACCAGTCAGATTGGCAGGAGGATGAAGCCTTGGTAGAGCCATGATAAGCGAAAGGATGCAGATAGAATCAACAAAACTATTTTGATAGCTTCAGCCTTAGATTTCATTTTCCCTGTACTTGTAAGGTGGGGATGTACAGTGGAGTTTTGTTTGTTTGTGTATATAAAAAGGCATGCATAGCCAGAACCAGCTACATCTCTTTCTCCCTCTTGCAGACTGGAACTGAGCTCTGGAAGAACCAAGTGGAGCCTGGAGCATGCGGCCTGAGGATTGCCTTACCAAGCCAGGGGTAGGGACTCGTTGTTTCTGTTGGCTGCTGGGTGGTAGATGAGCTACTGGGACAAGCGCCTTTGTTCTCAAGCGAAGATAATTCTTTAATTTTTTTTGTTAAATGTAGATGTAGATGTTAATCCTAGTCTAAAAGAGATTAAGAAAGGGTTGCGTTGAAATAGAAGCAAATTCTATAGCAAGAACGCCTCTGGGGCTTAAAGGCACCGGACTGGAAATTTGACTAAGGTGCACCTTTTCCTGAGCTGTGAGGATACGCTAACCTTGCTTTCTTTGGGTCCTTTTGCACACTGTTTCTACAGAGCCCAGCACAGATCTCAGGAGATACTATGTAGTCAACAGCAGCAGACTTTTTTTCTTTTTTCCTTGCAGGTGGTGGCGAAGAAGTGAGCAGGATGCCCCCAGGCATTTACTGCCCTGTGGAATTCTGGTCCAAGGGGGAAAACCAAAACATCCAGGTGGACTTTCTGCTGCCCACAGGCATATACTTAAGACTCTCTGTGTCCTGCAATGCCAGCTTGGGCACCATTAAGCAGGTAATAGCCTTGTTCCACAGTCTTATCTGCAATTCCTGGAACAAGGAGTCTGTTCTTGGAGATCACCTGGGGAAATGTGTTGGGTCTTAACTCAGTGCAAGTTGGGTTTCTTCTGCATTGCTCTGAGGCAGCTCCTGGTGACTCACTAGGAGAGCCGCTGCTTTGTGACAGCCTCTGCAATCCACTAAACCCACGTCTAGCTGCTGAGACTGCCAACAAGAGGGTGCTGGTGGTGGTGCCAGTGCTGTCAGGCTCGATTCCCTGGGTACTTGTGTAACCTCGGGATGAGAATTAGAGTAACTATGGAGTGAGAGCAGATTTGAATTGGCCACGGAGGCCTCATGGGCTGTGTGTTTAATTACTGCTCGCCTGACCCAACCCGTTCCCACACTGGATTTTTCATTATGAAAGCTCTTGTGTGTGCGTATGCAAGTAGGTGAAGTCACCCACAAGTAGTCAAGGACAAATGCTGGATTGACTCAGAGTATTCAGGATGCCAGCCCAGCCTTCTCTTTCCTCACAGAAAATGAATCCTGAAAATTTGGAACAGTAATGATGGAGAAGGTTTTTCTTAGTGCTTCACTTGAGGAATAAAATGCTGTGGTGAAACTACATGTAAAAAAAATGTAGCTGCTTCGTTGTTTCCCTGGGCAGTAAGCAGGGGTAGGGAACAGTGAAGGAAAACAGTGGAAAAGGTTTTCTCTGCAGCAGCAACCTGGCCTGGATGAGTCACAGATCACAAGGGACAGCAGCACAGTGCCAAATTATCCCAAGTTTTCTCATACTGCAATTTTCAGGTAAAAAAAAAAAACAATCCCAAATCAGCCGAAAAACCCCATGAGCATAGTGATTGGTTCCAGCTTTTGTTACATGTCTGTCTGTCTTGGCCAGCAGGCAGGCTGGGTCAGACCAGGGGTCCGTCTACTGCATTTTGTCTCCTATAGCGTGCACTTAAGATGAGAGTGAAGAAATGGAGTACGAACAGTCATGTGGGAGTGTCATCCACTGCAAGTGAAGGATCTCTGGGAACTGGATGGTGTTGGGAAGACTTCAGAGGAGTTCTTGTCATAGATTTTGTGTTACTGGGGGCAAGTTAGTTACCCCAGTTTTGCTTCCAGTGGGAGCAGTATCTCCATTTCACAAGGCTAGCAGTCAGCAGGTACTTACTGTGAGGTGTTCAGGTGTGGGTTATTTAAATACTCAGGTTGAGAGAGTATTTACTTTGTCTGAAAGGAACAGCAAGCATGAATAAAGGAGGTCAGTTAAAGGCACTTGCAAATAAATCTACTCAGCAGTTCAGCACGAGTTGGAGCCACCAGAGTTGGCTGAAAAGCAGCCTGTGATTGCTGGGCCAGGAATGCTGCGAGAAGGTTTGGCTGTGCGTTCACTTTGCTAAATGATGTATCTCAGGAGAGTGAGGTTGTGGGGTGACAGGAGGAGGAAGAGGAGGTTCTGGCAGTGCAGCGGTAGCTTCACCCTTCTGTTGGTCTGGCGCAGGTGGTGTGGAAGCATGCTCAGTATGAGCCGCTGTACCATATGCTCAGCGATCCCGAGGCCTACGTCTTCACGTGCATCAACCAGACAGCAGAACAGCAGGAGCTGGAGGATGAGCAACGGCGGCTTTGTGACATCCAGCCCTCCCTACCAGTACTGCGGCTTGTGGCTCGAGAAGGAGACAGAGTCAAGAAGGTTATTAACTCCCAGATCAGCCTGCTCATTGGAAAAGGTCAGTTCCCCCATCGTTGGTCTCGCCAGGCGTGTGGCAGGGGTGCTGGCTGTAGGTGAAACATGCTTGTGTCCCAGACAGCCTGGCTACGCGTGGAATGGTGATGGAGCTCTGCTTGTGCAGGTGATGAAATGGGCAAGTCTGGTCTCTGGTGGACGTGGTAAGGAAAGGGCGTGTGTGCAGACCCAAGAAGGGGTCATGTTTGCTGCTGGTAGAGGCTGTAGTAATTGAGTCAGTGCAGTTGCACGTACTAAATAAGCTATTAGTGATAATTTGGCTGACTCTTCTCCTCTTGGCCAAATACTAAGCATGCGTTTAGGAAGACTGTTTCACAGACACTTGATTATCAAGGGCTGTTTTCCCCCATTGAGTGCAGATGCTTATTTTGTCTTTCTCTCTTACTCTCTAAACTTAGGTTTACATGAGTTCGACTCCGTGCACGATCCAGAGGTGAATGATTTCCGCACCAAAATGTGCCAGTTCTGTGAGGAGAGGGCAGCAAAGCGGCAGCAGCTCAGCTGGGCAGCTTGGATGGAGTACAACTTCCCCTTGCAGCTGGAGCCCACGGCCAGAAGCCTTGGGACTGGCTCTCTACCTACTCCCAGCAAGAACATTTTTGTCAACATCAAGTTTCAATCTGGCGGGGTAAAGCACAAACTTTTCTGTGACAACATTTAACTGGTTTATGTTTTTCCGTTTGGGAACCTTTGGGCATTTGGAGACGGAATAATGTGTGCGTGGATGGTGTTTCTGTGTGTTCAGTGTTCATCTTCATTCTGCAGATTCCTTTGCCTGTGGAGATGGTTGGGAGGGAGACTCTGAGCTTCCAACCGAGAGAGCTGTTCCCCTTCCTGAACATGCGTTGAGTGTACGGGTTAGCTCATAGCTGAGGTTGCTGCATGCACGTGTGGTGATGGAAAGCTTTTTGGTTTTGGGTAGGAGAGGAATACAGAATCCAATACATGCCTTTCCTTTTGAAGCCCAAAAGTTTGCTCAGCTCATGCTCAGCATACACTGCTTGCAGGCATCGGTCTGTGTTGTCCATGGGCCCCCGTTCTTGCCTGCTCCCCTTGGTTAGTGTGGTTTTTGCATGTTATGCCTGGGCATGAAGCAGGAGCCGTGGGAGAAGGGCCTTCCAGAGCAGTGTGTTTGAGCATGGTGACCCTAGCCACCCTCTGCCTTAGTGGAATGACAGCAGGAAGATTTTTAATCACTAGCAACCACATGGTGATTCTGCTTAAACTGAAGTTCCTGATTTCCAGCCTTGCGCTTGCGCTGCTGAAACATGCTCCTGCCCAGTTTGGCAAACATCCCTACTCATTTGCTACTGTGTGTGTGTGGGTAATTCTGCTTGTCTATCCTTCTCTTTATTGTCAGCAACAGGAATGTTGTTACCTCTCTGCTGAGCTACTGCTGCTCCTTGTGCTGATTTCAGCCCTTTGCTGCTATTTGACGGTGTGTGCCGTGTTGTTGGGATTGCAGGAGAGCTTCACTTTCCACATCTCCCCGAAGGAGTTCCCCATCACGTTAATGAGCTATGCTATCAAGAAGCAGGCTACTGTCTTCCGCCACGAGACACTGGATAACCCAGAGGACTACACCCTGCAGGTGAATGGGAAATGTGAATATCTCTATGGCAACTACCCTCTGTACCAGTTCCAGGTGAGCCTTTTGCCTTGCTTTATCAGTCAGTCTGTTCCCCTATGGTCTCCTCTTGCAGGGAGGGTGGGTTGAGACATGTTATCCTCCATCAAGGAGGTAATGCTGTTTACAGGAATGCAACTCATCAGTGGTAGGACCTGGATGCTACTTAAGGCAAGGAATACTTCTAGCAACCTAACACATCCTTACAGTTTTGGGGGCTAGTGATCTAAGCCTGTCTCTGCGTACCAAGTGCTGTGTCCATGCATTTATAGATTGTGGTTCTGGAAACATCTGCTTGCTTGCATGGCGGGCTGGGAATTCTCCTCCTGAAAGTTGGGCAAGTAATCCTGTATTCCCCAGGCCAGGCAAACTGCTGTTGGGAGTGCTGAATCCTTCTCGGTGTTTTCCCTTAATGTAGCCGTTTGAGTCAGTTGATAAAATGCCAGCTATAAAAGGCACTTAATGTTCTCAATTCTGGCAACATGAGTCTGGTGAGTTGCAGGTTTATAAAGCAAGAAGAGATGAATTAAAACTGCGTTTTGATTGTTGCTGTGTCCTTACTCCTTACACCTGTTTCTGCTTCAGACAGTTCTGATTTGCTTGGCCGCTCTTGCCTGCCTGGCTCTGTTTCATCCACACTGCCTCTCTCCTCTCTTGGCAGTATATTCGCAGCTGCCTGCACCGAGGCCTGACGCCCCACCTGACCATGGTACACTCCTCCACTATCATTGCCATGAGAGATGAGCAAACCAACTGTATTGCCAGCCCCCCAAAGATGGCTGCCAAGCCTCCCCCGCTCCCTAAGAAAAAGGTAAAAGGGGACAGTGAACCCAGCAGGGTCACCCTCAATTCATCTATTGATGGAGATGCTGCTCTGGTCTGGGAACGGCAGCTGGTTCTCCCTGTCTCTCAGGACAGGTTCTTAGCTAGGGTCTAGGAGCTGGACATTTCCAGTCAGCCTTCCAGCTCCCTCCATGCCTTCCCTGGTTGTCACAGACTTCATGCTGCCCACCTGCAATGCAATGCTCTTTTCCACTGGAGCAAAAAGCATGTGATGAGAGATGAGGTTTGGCACTAGCTTGAGAAGTCTTTGTTGCATCTATTTCTGATCAGAACCCTGTTTTCTTTCTAGCCAAATTATGGTTCTCTCTGGTCCTTAGAGCAGTCTTTCTACATTGAGCTGGTGCAAGGCAGCAAGGTCAATGCAGATGAGAGAATGAAGGTAGGTACTGACTCACTTTGGAATTTTGGTTTTGTGTTTTGCCTTTCCCAGGTGCATCCGTCTTGTTTGTGTGGTGTGGAAAGCAGTAGCCAGCAGCTTGATCTCACATGATCCTCCATTATGCTTCATTCAGCCTTTGGGCAGTTTCTAAACTGCAGCACAACAGGAAGGTGAAGGGAACTTGCTAGCCAGCAGCCCAGCAACGAAGCAATGCTTTCTCAGAAACAGTCCCCTGCAAAAATTTAAGTAACAACCAGATCTGCCCAGTGGTGATACGGCCTGACAGCGGTGTGAAGGGACAGGAAGGTCTGCAAAAAACAGAGGGGAAATTCAGCTCTGAGAATGGTGGGAGAGGTGGTGACTGGTAAAGTTAAGGCAGAAAGCGTGAGGCAGCAGAGCCCTGGGGTTTGCAAGGTGTTTGCCGTGGAGGGGGAGCAGCTGAATGCGGAGAAGGGGAACAGCTGCCCTTTGGGAAAGGAAAGGAACAGGGCAAGAATACATCACGTATACAGGTGTTCTGCAGGGCAAGGCTTTATAAAGAAACAGGGAATGAAAGAGTTATTTCTTCTGCCCAGTGCCCCGTCATTTGCAGGGAGCGTCTCCTGGGAGGACTCCTGTGATTCAGGCTAGCCAGCAATACTGTAACACGGGGCAGAGCTGGGGATGAGCTTGGCCTCTCCGCTGCACAGCGATCTGGCAGACTTGGAAGAGCGGTGTGGATTTGCAGGCAAACGTGCCCCTGCAGACAGCTGGCCACTGGCGCTGAACTGCAGGCCTGTTTAGGGACTGAGCTGTTTGCACGTGCCCTTCTCCTGTGATGTTCATTTGCCTCCTCTGGCATAAGCATCTGCCCAGCTCTTGGTGCCTGCCCTGCTTTTTCAGGCTGACAGTTTCCTGAGCTTTTGCAGCATCTCGGTGGGCAAGGTTTGGTGAATACTTATATTGCCTGGCTTTACAGGCTGAAACCTGTAATACTCTTACCGATGGATTACCCAAGCAGTTTGCAATGATTAAGCAGCTCTTGCAAGTCTGCATAAAGTAAAAAGATAATAATGCCCTTACTGAAGCTGAATAAGGAGGAAGATCCAGGAACTTAATATTTCAGTGAATCAGGAAGGAGATAGGAGTAGGACATCCTGTTCAGGGGAGTGGATGCCCTGTCCCATTCTTCTAGTCATGTGTCTTCAGCAGACAGGTTAAGTCCTTGTGGATTCATGGTGTTCTCTTATTTGTCCTTCCCTCAGCTGGTGGTGCAAGCAGGTCTCTTTCACGGCAATGAGATGCTGTGCAAGACAGTGTCAAGCTCTGAAGTGAACGTATGCTCAGAGCCAGTGTGGAAGCAGAGGCTGGATTTTGATATTAACATCTGTGACCTTCCCCGTATGGCACGACTCTGCTTTGCCCTCTATGCTGTTGTTGAAAAGGCCAAGAAGGCACGTTCCACCAAGAAGAAGTCCAAGAAAGCTGTAAGTAAAGCCAGTTTGGGACTGAGCTAGGCTTGCCAGTGCTGGAGGGCACAGGACAGCGTTCTGAACCAAATGCTCTTTGCTTTCAGAAGAAGCCTTTATTAATAAAAGAGCTTACGGAATGATGGCCAGTAACTCCTTCAACAGAAACAGGAAACTGAGGAGTGGCTGCCTGTAGGAAAGTTTGTTTAAATGTAATTCCTTGTCCAGAAAGACCATTACGAAACGTACTTGGCATCTGAATGCACATAAAGAGGAATCATATGTGTTAGTGTCTCTGTTTTGCTGTTCTGCAACTTCCTTGTTTTGTAGTTGAGGTTAAACCAAAGTCTGTGTTGCATCTTCTTTCTAGTAAGATCTTTCATGCAAATCCCCCGTGGAGCAAATTAACAGCAGAGAAGGGGGAAGAAAATGAGGAATGTAAACACTGTCTACAGCAAGGCTTTAGATGAGGTAAAATGGAAGTGCAGAATCTTCAAGGTTACTGTTCTGATGCTGCAAACTGAGGATGGACAGTGCTAAATTGCTGTGGAAACTCTTGTTTTGAGCTTCTGAATCAGAGATGTGGTGATATTTCTTACTTTTCTCACTTCTACTCCAAAACTTCCAGGCCGTTAATAATTCAGTAACTAAAAGTAGATCTTGGTGCAGTCTGTAACTGAACTGCTCCTTTCCCAGTGTGGTAACTTAAGCACGATGCCTTTAGCTCTTTACACGTGAAGAGTTTTCTTTATGAGCAACAAATGCATTTGTTCCTCTGCAAATTATTGTTTCTGCAGCTGTAAAAACACTGTTTCCATGCTTTAAACAGAGGATTACTCATGCTATCTTTACTAGAGTGCAGAAAAATGAGGGAGGACTGATGAATGTGATCACAGAAGATCGTAGTCTCAGTTCTGCTAGCTTGTTTTCACTGCTGGGAGGTTCGCTGAGCTTTGTTGTGTTGACACCAGTAGGGTTCTCAGGGTTACAGTACATTGATGTCTGGGGAGAACAGGCATCTCAGGAATCCTGCTTGTGTGGACCGCTTTCTGAGTTGGAGGCTTCAGACTGGAAGCATTTTGAGGCCAGGACCAGGATCAACCTTTTTATTATTGGTTTTTTACTTAAGAATAGCAGAACTCCAACTCCTGCTGGAGGCTGTTGTTGAACAGAATATCTGATTCATCCGCAGGCTGCATTTTTGTGGTCACACTTGGTTTTGAAGTAGTCAGAAGGAAATCTTGCTATTCTGATTGACAAAACAAAACCAGCCTAGTTACTGAGTTGTTAAGAGGATCTTGTTCACGTGTGTTCTGGTAGTGAGGAAAGGTGGATGCATTCTGGTGAGCTCTTAATATAAAATCCCAGGATCTGCTGGAGCTGAGCTCGCAGAAATGGATTTTTCCATGTGGTCAGCTGCAGCTCTGAGTAATGTGGCCAGATCTCATTTAAAATAATTGGGAAGAAGATGTTGCAGTCAAAGTGCACCCCAATTTTTATTTTTGATTAATGATCTTTTTGTTTGCAGTACTCAGAAGGTAATTACATGCAAGTTGTTTGTCTATGCAGACTGTCCAGAGCAGATAGGTGGGACTAAATAATTTACTGCCACAAAAACAGGCATGCTTGCAGACTGACTGGGATGAGTCAGAGGGTTAATGTCACCCAGAGGGCTGGCTTTCAGTGTTTCTGTAAGTCATGCAGAACATAGTTCTGTCCTTGTAATGCTGAATTGTTGCTTTGCTGGACATTATCCACCAAAAATCTTGCCCTGCGTTTTGGCGGGCTCTGCGCTGTGGTTTGATGTCATTTACTCTGTTAGAAAAGGTTATTGCTGCTGGTGGTGTTTTGTTTGGCTTTTCCCTAGGATCTAGAAGCTGGTGTCTCAAATAGGATTTTAGTGAAGATACTCAGTCTAATCAAATCAATTCAGAGGTTTGAGAGGCCACTTGGAAGCGATTAATTTTGTCGCATTAGGGGAAAATGCTGACTTTGCTACCTCCACCAAATTCTTTGGTGTACCTTTGGGCTAAGTCTGATGAATTCTCTACAATTTCTCAGTGGAGCAAGATGTCTTGCTGTAGTTCTCTTAAAATATTACACTGTTTGTGGGTGTGTCTCACTAGAATTTTGCCTCACAACCTCTTTGCATGTCAGTTTTTGTGCTAACGTATGCTTAAGCCTCAGTGTTTCCTGAGCAGCTGAGTGAAATGCTGCTGTGGCTGAAACTGTTATATGAAGTAAGATGTTCCATTTGGAGAACCTGAGTGCAGGAAATCTTAGGTCACTTGTAGAATATGTCTGTCTGCTCTAGTGGCAGGGAACTGGGTTAGGGCAGGGAGATGTGTGCATTTTCTTGGCCATATCTCAGTCATTTTGCTTCTTGGAGTCTCCCAGCTCCAAAATGAGACTGGCTTGCGTGACTGGGTTGGGCTTGTTTTATTTTGGGGGATGTGAGGGGGGATTGGCAGCATAAAGTTTCATTTTTATAGATAGCATTTATTATTGTACATAGGAGCCAAGCCTTTTCTTCCCATCATCAGATACATCTATCACTTTTGTGGGGAGTGTCTGGTGCCATTCAGCACTACACAAAAGGCCCTGGGTTTTGGCAAATATCTGAGCTTCATGCCATCTTGTACTCTGATTTAAGGAGAACTTAAAGGGTGAGCAGACAGGCATGGCTACCTGGGGTGGTATATTCTTTACAGCCGCTCTTGGTGAGGGGGTGCCTACGTACTCCTGAACGGGAAGTTACCTCCCTGTAACATTCTGTGTAGCAATTTGCAGACTTGGAAAATACGAAGGTTTTATAACTTCCTATTTCTAACTGTTGTGAGAGGTTTGCTTTGCGTGGGGATATCTCACTTGTTAGTTCTTCTTTTCCCTTCATCCAGCTTTTGCAATTACAGCACCCAAATGAGGTTCGTTCTTTGCAGGACTGCCCGATCGCCTGGGTGAACGTCATGCTCTTTGACTATAAGGACCAGCTGAAAACAGGGGAGTGCTGCTTGCACATGTGGTCTTCCTTTCCAGGTATGTCAGGAGATAAAGCTGCTGTGTTGTTCTGTGTCCTTAGCCTTCTCCACAAAGACAGGAGATGCCCTGCATTCTGCGTTGCTGCCTGCTAGGTTGTAGGAGGGGCTGTAATAGTTCAGACGAGCAGACCCAGTGCGATTGCCGCTCTGTATTGTGCTGGCACCCAGAGCCTTGCCAAGGTGAAGGCCTTGTTTTGCTTGGCATTGCACGTGTGGTGTAAAACGTTGCTGCTGTCCTAAAGATGTCATGTATACTTCGCTTGTGAGAGGTCAGGAAAACAAAGCGAGCTGCTCAGGGCCAGACAATGTCCAGTGACAGAGCTGGAAGCAGTCTGTGCTCTGCTTCCTGGGCCAAAGCTTCAGAAGATGAGGTTTCACGGGTTTATGTACTTTGCTTTTCAGATGAGAAGGGGGAACTGCTGAACCCCATGGGCACGGTACAATGCAACCCCAACACCGAAAGTGCAGCAGCCTTGGTCATCTGCTTCCCCAGTGTGGCGTCTCATCCTGTGTACTACCCGTCATTTGAGCAGGTAGGGGACACAGAGACTTTTTGGGAGGCACAGAAATTCCCTAGCTTTGCTGGTGGAGGAGCATACAGGGCTGCTGTCTTGTGGGCGGCTGTTGACAGGGACTGAGTACGAGCAAACTTGATTAATAGATGTTGTTAATTGAAAATTTGACTTTTTCTGAACTAATGGACCTTTGAGTGAATACTTTGCTAAGCTGTGAATTCCTGTGAATTATTGAGACAAAGCTGCTCTTACAGATGAGCATTTGTTTAAAAAATGGGTTTAACTGAGCTGCATTTAAACTGCAGGCAGCATTAGGCATAGGAAGGAAGAGGAATAAAAGGGGAAATGAGTGAAAGCAGACAGCTCCCTCCCTTTCAGCACAGAGTGATAACATGCCGTGTGGTATGGGGATTTTCCATCTGTCGCTGCAACTGGCCCAACGCTTAAAGTGGAAGAAGAAATGTGCCCGTTACAGGAAAGAAAGGAGATCTGCTCTTCCAAGGGCTTGGGCAGCGCTGTCTGCTTGGCAAATACGCGATAGTTCTAAGAATCTGGAGTGGCTCGTGCTAGCCTGGAGTTCGGTGACCCAGAGCCCACATTCGTGAACTGTATGGGTGTGCAGATGGTGCCCTTTTGGGGGGAAGGACTCGTCCCTTCATCCTTGTTCCTACCAGGGAAGGGGCTGCAGGGGCAGTTCGGTGACAGCTCTGAGCGGAGGGGCCTGCTGAGTGCATTACTTACACTTGGGCTGTGAGAGGTGTGATTCGCTTCTTCAGAGGTGGCAAGTGACTGATCTCTAACGCAGCGTAAATGCCTGAAGTGATGGTGAGCTAGAAGTGCAGAGGAAATGAGGAGCCTTTCTCAGACTCTTTATTTGTGTCCCAGCTGTTGGAGTTGGGGAGGAACGGAGAACAATCCCGCACTGCACTGGAAGATCCTGAGGAGGTGAGTCTTCTGGCATTGGTTTTTCAGATGTGCGCAGGCTATGTGCAAGCCTGACTTCATAAATGAAGTTACACATTTCCACCTTACCCCCAGCTGCTTTTATCAGCGAACTGGGTCATGCCCCAGTCCTACAGGGTCTCTCTGGGCTGAGCAAGTCCTCTGAGTTGAGACTGAGCCCTCTGCATGCTCTTTCTTGTGATTCCCATGAGCAGAAGCTGCAACTGAAGGAGATACTGGAGCGGAGGAGCCACACTGAACTATATGAGCATGAGAAAGACCTGGTGTGGAAGATGAGATACGATATCCGTGACCAGTACCCACAAGCTTTGGCAAAGCTGCTTATCATCACTAAATGGAACAAGCATGAAGATGTTGCCCAGGTGAGAATGCTGGGGTTGGCAGCCAGGGTTCCCTTTTTGTGTTCCTCTTTCAGTGTCTGTGTTCCTACATGTTGGTTTTGGGAGGCCAGCTTAGCAGGGGATGCTTGGCAGTGCCCCTGTGTGGGTCGGTTTGGCATCGCTGAAGCTGAGGAAGTTTTTGTGTTCTCAACCAGTCACTGTGACGCGTGCTGAGTGGTACCCAGCTGAGTTGATGTTTGGCTCTGTGTGCTGTCCCAGATTCCCTGTCAACCAACAGGATCTTGCTTATTCCCTCTAGAAACCAGAGGCAAGAAAAAAATCTGTTTAATTCACAGCAGAAATAGGATCTGGATTGGGTATTCTTAACCGATAGTGAGGGACCAGCACAAGAGGCCTTGGGGGGGGGGGTCAGTGGGTCTCTTCCACTGAGAAAGTCAGACATCAGGTAGGGAATGGTGTCTGTGCTGCTCATCCCTCCTTACTTCAAGGGCTTTGACAGGACCTTCTGAAGGTCCCTTTTTAGCCTACATTAGTATGCTGCAGAAGAGTGCTTCTCCCAAAGAGCTGATTCCACTAATTGTGGTCCAGCAAATACAACCCTGCTGTGGAATTGAATGGCTCCTCCTGTCAGCCTTCCTGGAAAGTTTGGACTGATGTGTTTGACCTGGTGTCTGCAAACTTGAGGCATCTATAGTGACACCCCCCACCCCCCTGCCCCTGGCCCCCGTAGAAGCTGCTCTTCCATCAGTAGAATTTTAGATTTCTATCCATTGTCATAAACCTTGTTCTCTTTCTTTTTTTCTTTTTTTCTTTTCTGTTACAGATGATTTCCCTGCTTCAGACCTGGCCGGAGTTGCCTGTCCTTAATGCCTTGGAGCTGCTGGATTTTAACTTTCCGGACCGTTATGTTGGTTCCTTTGCTATCAACTCATTAAAGAAGCTGACGTAAGTGTTATCCACAAGGGATATGCGAAGCCCATTTCTATTTATGTTTAGGGCTGCTGAGGGGGACTGTGAACAAGGCTGACAGTCTTGTCTTTACAGTTTTTTCAGTAAAGATAAAGTTGTCTTTATCTCTTTCCTTTCTGTCCACAGAGATCATGAATTGTTCCAATACCTGCTACAGCTTGTCCAGGTGCTTAAGTATGAATCCTACTTAGACTGTGAATTAACCAAGTTCCTGCTGGACAGGGCGTTATCCAACCGCAAGATCGGCCACTTCCTCTTCTGGCATCTGAGGTAAAGAGCAAATGTGTTGGGCTTTTTGTCAGTAATCAAGCGAAACCAGCATTTCTTGGTTTCCTCGTTGCTTTTGTGAAGTGAGACAGCAAGCATGTCTGTGCGTATAGATGCCAGGGTTTTTATTTAGAGGCTGGCCTTTAGCTAGTGTCTGCCACCAAAGCACTGGTGGGATTTCCTTGCTGTGATTACCAAACCCCAAGAACTGCTTGTTTTTACTTTGGGAGACTGAATAAGGATTATTCCAGGGGGACACAAAATTTGTTTGTTTTTTTTGCTGTGGTGGTGGAGGTGTTTGGATTAGCTTCTGTTTTCAGAATTTATATATATATACACACACACGCTTGTGAGTTGAAATTTACTTTGGCCGTCCGTGGCCCCCTGCCAGTTCTGGGCCACAGGCTCTGAACTGTCCTTGCTCCTTAAGTCGTGTTCTCAAAGGCGCGGTTAGCGATTTAGTCACCCAGAAAGACGTCTCATCACTTCAGGCAGTGTTTTTTCTACATCACCTTCTGGGGCGGGTGTGTTTTTTCCCTCCCCAGTACACAGAAAGAATCTAAACAGCAGCAAATGTTCTGCACCCTCCTTGTGCTGGCATGAAGGGGAGAATTAGTCACTGGCTGCAGTGAGTCAGAGTTGCTTTAGCCTCCCTTCGTCCCCTAGGTCAGAAATGCACGTTCCTGCGGTCGCCTTGAGGTTTGGCCTGATCCTGGAAGCATACTGCAGAGGCAGCACCCACCATATGAAAGTTTTGATGAAACAGGTAAAAAAAAATGCTTTTAGCCATAAGATTGATTTCCCTCTTGCTTGGAGCTGGTTCTCAGCTGTTAAGTTTTCCAACTTAATGTTATCAGTAATAAAAAAACCAAAACAAAACAAAACAAACCCACAACCACCCCTTTAACACTGCTCTATTGGTTTTGGCATATCCTATGGAGAGCCTGGAGTTCCCCATCACGCGTGACTTTGCTCATCTCTTACTCACCCGCACATGTCCCAGACTACGCTGTGTGTCGAGAATGGTTTGAGATGTTCAAAGGCTGCTGCTGCTGTTAGAGGAGTTGGATGAGTTGCTGTTTAGTAGGAACCGGTCACAGTGGGCTGGCTGGTTCAGAGCCGTGCGCTCTTTCCTTCAGTTGCTGTGTGGCTGTAGTCCTGCTGTTTACCCACTCCCCAAAACTTCTCTATTATTTACCGAGGATCACCGTACCGAGTTCCTGTATACGTGAAGTGGTGTCTAAGATCTGCCCGCAAACCAGTGCTGCTTCTGTTTCCAAACCCGAGTGGCGCTTTTGCATAACCAGAACTCCCCAAAGGCAGGGGAGGGCAGGGGCTATAGGTCTCATCCTCACTTTTCTAGCCAGTGCACCTCACTTCTTCCTTTGTGCTTGCTACGTGCGTTATTCCTGGTGCAGGCCCAGCAGAATATCCATAATTGATTGTGGATCCCCCTCAAGCAGATACTACTAAATTTGTTTGGTTGCGATGTGTGAAATTGCCACAAGTTGAAAAAGAAGTTGAGATACAACCAAGGCTTACGTTATACAGTAAATTTTAATAGTTTTAAAACTTTCTCCAGGCATTTTACATTTGTTAACCCTGTTCCATCCCTCTGTTTTTCAGGGAGAAGCACTCAACAAGATGAAAGCTCTGAATGACTTTGTTAAAGTGAGTTCTCAGAAGGCCACCAAGCCTCAAACCAAGGAGATGATGCATATGTGCATGAAGCAGGAAACTTATCTTGAAGCACTTTCCCACCTCCAGTCCCCCCTGAACCCCAACATTATCCTTGCTGAAGTTTGGTAAGGAAGAGAGCTGCATCTCTTAATTTGTGCTGCAGGCTTTAGTCAGCGGTAGAGCCAGGCTCCCGGTTACCCCAGGGTCCTCTTTCCCGTGGAAGTCACCAGTCTGTCAGCATTGGTGGATGCTGCTGAACTTGCAGCTTAGATGGTCGCTTTTTTAACAGCTGGAACCTCTGCTGGTAATGTTTTTTTTTGTTTCCTCTAGTGTGGATCAGTGCACCTTTATGGACTCCAAAATGAAACCTTTATGGATTGTGTTTAATAATGAAGAGACGGGTGGAGGCGGAGTGGGTATTATTTTTAAAAATGGAGATGGTAAGTCTTTAAAGGATGTGTTTTTGCAGGCATAATAGTCTTAAATATTTATTGTGGAGAGTGGGCCTAAATATGGACCATCAAGATGTGGAAACAAGGACAAAAAAGTGCTTGCGTTTTCTTACAGTAATCTGGAGAGATAATAAACTCTCCTGTATTTCACTTGCTGCCCTCTTCCTTAAGACTTTAGCGCAGTAGTGACGGGACACCCCTGCACAGTAAAAGGAACCTGCTGTGAGGTCTGAAAGTCCTGCAGCCCAAGCTTTGTAGGGCTGGAGTGGCTGCTGCTCGCTGTTGTGTCCGGTCAGACGTTTTCTAAAGGGCTCCACTGACTGCTGTGGGAAGAGCTTTGGCAAAGTGCAGCAGCATTTCCCTCCGTTAGCACAATCGTGTCCGAGTTAAGGGATGGAGCGCGGTGGCTTTCCACTGTTACTGCGCTTGTAAACATTGCTTTGTGCTGTTCTGTACCAGCTAGAGCTAGCAAGTGGCAAAGGCCCCTCTAGCAGCCTGCGTGCAAGAGCAGGAAAGGAGGGGAGAATGGGAGGTACTCATGACCCTTTTCCCTTTGTAATGCTGCGCAGATCTTCGGCAGGACATGCTGACTCTGCAGATGATCCAGCTGATGGACATCCTGTGGAAGCAGGAGGGCCTGGACCTGAGGTGAGTGATGAGCACACAGTTCTCCTACTGCAATGATAAATCATGAGCGGTGAGGCCGTTTCACCTGCAAGCTTATTTTGTCCCTGACAGGTCTGTCTAGTATTCTGTGAGCAGCTAGTCAGGTGGTGTGGTACTGAGGAGTAGAAATGCGGAGTAGGTATGGAGTAGATATGGCAGGTGAGGGAAAGCTTAGAAGTCAACACAACCCAGTTCTGGGCAAGATTTCAGTGGAAGGGTTTCTTTCATCTCTGCAGGATGACCCCTTATGGCTGCCTCTCCACAGGAGACAAGACTGGACTGATAGAAGTAGTCATGCGTTCAGACACCATCGCCAACATCCAGCTGAACAAGAGCAACATGGTGGCCACTGCAGCCTTCAACAAGGATGCACTGCTGAACTGGCTAAAATCCAAGAACCCAGGGTAGGTGGGCTTACCTCTTACTTAGTGCTGCTTTACTGCTTCCTCTTACCTGGAGACATTTCTGCTCATTTTTTTCCTTCAGTTATGTGTATTTCCAAGCTGTGTATTTCCCACGATATCTATGGCTGCTTCAGCGCCTGGCACACTGGAAGGCACCATGTGGATCTGATTGGGTCTTGAGCAAAAACGGAGGGATCGGGGTTACTGTTGGCAAGCTTTGTTCGAACTTCGATCGCTTAAGGTAGCACTGGCCACAGGCTGGATCCAAACCTTGATCTTCCCATTGGTCCTGTTACTTTCTCTGCTGCAGCAGAGCACCGACAGGAACCATTTTAGAAGCCCACTTCATCTTTTGGATCTCTAGAGATCTAAAAATAAACTGATTTAGTTGAGGCCAAAACATTTTCGTTGAGATCGCAGCCACAACCTTAGGCAGACCTCTCCAGTTACAGGCAGTTGTTATTGCAGCTGGTTTCTGTGAGGCATGGATGGAAGTACTGCCTCTGGAGAGCACCACAGAAATTCAAACACGCGATTCCCTTCCCTTCTCCTGCAGGTTTGGCTGGGGGAGGCTGTTAAAACAACTTCCGCAGTGGTGAAGTACTGCTGTAATGTAAAACTCTTTCAATCTTTTTTTTCCCACCCTCTTTAGTGACGCATTAGAACACGCTATAGAGGAGTTCACTCTTTCCTGCGCTGGGTACTGCGTGGCAACATACGTGCTGGGGATAGGTGACCGGCACAGCGACAACATCATGATCCGGGAAACTGGACAGGTATGGGGATGGACTGGTGCTGCTGGCGTGCTGGACAAGGGGCGTGAACGCTGCGTAGCAATGGACAGACACCTCCCCGTGCATCCTACTGCTGAGGACCGTTCCTCACCTTCCAGCCGAGAGGCAGGCTGGACAAATATTCTCAATAGCTGCTATTGTTAAGAGGGTAAACACAGTTTTATAATTTGAACTGCAGTTCTGTGAGCGTCACTGCCATCAGCTGCTGTTAAAACCCACTCTGAAATGACAGTGGAGCTATTCACACCTCTCAGACCTAAAATTGTCTGCAGATGCCAGCTCAAGCACTGTGCTACCAGCCTGAAGACTTACTTGGCTTCAGCAGAGGCACAAGTGGCTTGTAGCTGCTAGGTAAGATCCTAAGTTGCTCACCTAAACTATTTATAGTTTTTCTCCTAAAAAAAGCTAGGTGTTTTGGGGTGTTTTTTTTAATGAATGCAAGTGATCAGCATGGTTTTAACTTCACGTTGATACCTGTACTGAGTTCTTTACTTCTCTGTTCCACAAGGATAGCTACTAGAGTTTATATCTTGCATGCTGGAGAGGTCATTTTTCTCCCTTCCAAAATCCTATGGTCAGTATCTTTTAAATGCAGTGAGAACTCAAATAGATACTGTTCTGAAAAAAAATTTTTTTTCTCCATTTATTTCCAGCTGTTCCATATCGATTTTGGTCACTTCTTGGGGAACTTCAAGACTAAATTTGGTATTAACAGAGAACGAGTTCCTTTCATCTTAACCTACGACTTTGTGCATGTCATCCAGCAAGGGAAAACTAACAACAGCGAGAAGTTTGAAAGGTAAGTGTTAGCAGTTCAACTTGAGCTAAGCTTTTTAAGCTCTGAATGTTCAGAATTTATTTCCACCAACTCTGTAGCCTATAGCTGTCTATACACTTGAAAGTAAATAAATTATCTACCTGTTAGAGGTGACAGAGCTCGGTAGCTATCGGTGCAGGGTTCAGGCTAAGAGGTGGTCTTGCTTTATAAAAAGGTAAAGCTTGCTGTCTGCATTCCTCTGCCTCATCTTCCTTTCTGACCAGATTCAGGGATTATTGTGAAAAAGCCTATATGATTCTGAGGCGCCACGGTCTCCTCTTCCTGCACTTGTTTGCACTGATGAAAGCTGCTGGCCTGCCGGAACTCAGCTGCTCTAAAGACATCCAGTATCTCAAGGTAAGAGAAGCAGAGCTCGGTTGTGGTTAAAACTGAGTCTTGTAGCTCAGTGAAGAGGAGGAGTTGAGTTTAGTGTGAAAAGGCAAATTCTTACAAGCAAATTCGCTCCAAAAACTGTGATTAGACGACCAACACATGTGCAGGACATCAGAAATGCCAGATACTGGTACTCGGTATGTAACTTCAGCTTTTTCAGCGCAAAGGCAGTAGGTACCTTGTAGAACCCGCTTCTGCAGAAGGATTAAAAAACCCCAACGCTTGCTCTTTGGTTGTGTATCATTTCCTATTCCTAGTTTGCCTCTTAAATTATAACAACCTAGCCCTGGCCCACTGAAAGAGTAGCTTTGTGCGAGAGCGCTGAAAACCCTATTGTGTCCCCATGCCCCACGTGAGAGTGGGATGTATGTACTAACCAGAACGGAAGAGACCTCCTGCATCCACAGGAACTGTTTAAAAACAATTCATGGCTACTTCTTCCCTACTCAGTGCTCCTTTCAATGGAGTCATTTCTTAGTGAGTAAACATCCTAGCCGTTGAGCAGTTAATTGTTCAGTTGCACTTTCGGTGAGGGTACGCTGATGTCTGCCTCTGACCTTCAGGATTCCCTAGCTCTCGGGAAAACGGATGAGGAGGCACTGAAGCACTTCAGGCTAAAGTTTAACGAAGCCCTGCGAGAGAGCTGGAAAACCAAAGTGAACTGGCTGGCACACAACGTATCCAAAGATAACAGGCAGTAGGGCAGCACGCACCTGCACGCTTGCTCCAAGAGAATGTAATACCTGCACTGCGGCCACCAACTGGGGCAGGTTTTTAAAGACTGATGAATGTTGCCGTGTTGAAGATCTCTCATCTGCGTTCCCGGAGATCAGACATTTCTGCATGACTGAAAAATTGTTGGACTGTCATCAGCCACATGCTCGTGTCTGCTGTAGATCTTTGGGGGACAAGGGAGAGACATGAGGCAATAAAAATACTGCATACAGTGAAAGGTAGGTAGATGTACTGTACCCTTAAGAACTCGTTAAGCTTCGGAGACATCTTCTAAGGGAAGAGGTCAGGCAGTTAGAACATCCTTCCTTGAAAATTTAGCTGAACACTGAGAACCTCCTGTCCCTGTAGCTCTTACGCTATAGCCCGTCTTCTAGGTCCCCACCATTACAGCTCAGAGGCATTAACTTCACCACGTCATCGCTCCTGCGACGCTGTTTCAGTGTATGCCGAGGTAGGTCAGCTTCAATCACTGCTGAAGCCCACTTGGACAAATTGTTTTCCTCTGCGTTGTGACAGGGTAAAAATACCCCTCCTGGCACAGTACTGCTTCTCTGCTCCAGAGGCCAAAGTGTTCTGAAACTGAACTGGAACCCAGCTGTTGCTGTCAGAAAACTGATGGCATGAGAACAGGCTTGGATTGGCCGCTGGCTTAGGTAGTTCTGTTTGCTTTAGTAAGTCAGACTGTAGCTGGGCCTCGGGCAATTCCTGGCCTTCTGCCTTTATTCTGGTGCTAAGCCTGAAAACAGTCAGATTGCATTTTCAAAACTGGCACCTAACAGTGGCTGCTACAAGTAGCTCCTGTTGGGGTTCGTTAGCTCCAGGTTCCTGTAATACACGTGCTGGGACACAACACTGTAATTCCAGTGTCAGCTGGGACATTGGTACCATGCTGTGCCCGTTATTGGCCAGTCTGCCTTCCTCTGTAAGGCTGGAGGAGTGGGTTTAACACTGAAACACTTACTTACAGTAATTTGTATCATCTCAACTCTTTATCTTCTTACAAAGTTATTCCGTGTTCCTTTCCGTGCTCTTCCTCCTTTCAACCTAAATCAGGACAAACTGCTCCAGCCGCCTCCTGTTCTCGCTGCTGCCTCAGTCTCCTTCCCAAGCAGACTCTGCCCCATCTCCCACAAGGTGCTGTAATCCACCCCGTATTTCTGTTCCTGTGTCATAGTTTTGTCTCCAGCTGGTGTCCTCCCCCGGGGAGCTGTTCTGAGCACTGGTGGTGCACAGGGACAGATGAACAGGAGCCACTGCTGCCACTCGGTGCCTCAGGATGTGGTGCTATGAAGTTGATTCTGTACTGGTTGGGGTACATTAATACAAAGCAGGTTGACTCTCAGAGAGCACCTGTTACTGGAAGAGGCAGTGCTATAGAAGACAGCTCATTTTAACTCGATAACCCCTGCAGATCCCCCTTTTCTACACCTTTCAGCTGGTACTGGATGGGACTGAGAAGTGGCCAGAACATTTCAGGATCAAATAGCATGTACCCTTCCAGGTGATCCAAATTACTTATTCACATATTCCTCCAACAGTTCTTAGACACAGTTCTGAGTTCGTAAACAGCACGTTAGAATCAGCGTGGTTAGGGTTGGAAGGGACCTTCTAAGGTCATCTAGTCCACCCCCACCCTGCAAGGAGGAGGGGACATGATACTGTCTTCAGATTGTTTAATAGTAACTAGTATTGAAAGTGTGTTTGCAGCAAGGAATTGTTTCCTCTGTGCTGCAAACCCTATTAGCTAGAACCAACAGCTAGCCTTGTGTGTTCTGTGCCTGTGCATCTGACTGTAACACCAGTGAAACAACCGGGGAAATGTGTACAAACCCCTGTCCAGGAACTAGAACATCCTCTCGCCTGGAGCCACCACTCCAGAGCTGCTGCTACTGCTAGAGAGAAGACCAAAAGAAACTTCCCCCATTGTCCTCCGTGAAAGACAAACTCACTGCAAAATGCTCTGACTTACTTTCACTGCTGTGGTTCTCCTGAGTATTACTCACAGTTTTCTTCAACTGAACAGCAGAGAGAGTGGTCTCAGGTTTCAAATTAATTCTCAAAACAGAGAAACCATATTTGCAATTAAAGTGTAGTATTATGAAGCTGAACTGGTCAACAAATAATGAGTTTAAACCATCAGACATGGGGGTTTTTAGCTGTTTTAAGTATTATAAGGATAATTTTCCTTTCCCATGCCAGATTATACAGCCTCACGCTTTATACGCTAGGAGGGTGCTGGGTGTCACAATTTAAATTAGGAGTAGGAAGATAGTTTTATATCTTACATCTAATTAAAAAAACCACACATTACTATAAGGACTTGGACAAACCCAGACCTCCATGGGGTAGCAGGTTACCACGTGTCAGCCGCTCTACCACAACAGCCAGCCAGTCTCTGCTCTCACAGCACTATGCTGCTGTACACCGTCCCATGGTGGTGGAGAACAGACAAATAAATATTGCCATTTCCTTCCTTATTGAACTCATTTACAGCACCAGAAGTATGCAAAAAGATCAGGCCACATGCAAGCTAAGGTGCACTGAAACCACAAGCACCTGTCAGTGGGTTGTACGCTTGGGGAAGGGGAGAAACATAGTGCCGTTCGGTACGTGTAACAGCAATTCCCACATTGCCATTAGTGCTTATCCAGGATCCTGCCCGGCACAGTGCTGCGGCGCTGTTTTACCTCCTGGTGTCCTTAGGTCCTTGGTTTGCAGGCTCACAGCTGTTTGTACCTTCAGCCGCGGGTTTGGGAGTGTATCCAGAAAACTCCGGCCCTAATGTATTTTTACAGACGTACAAAGCAGCAGTGGCTCGTGGCATCTGTCCTTCAGTTTTAGAAGTGCAATAAAGCAAAGCTGCATCAGTGCAAACACCAAGAACTGAGCAATGCCAAAGGTGTTTCTCCATCCAGCATGGGTTTAGAGAGAGCTTACCTAGTCTAGAAAATTGACTTACCTACAATTAGTAAAAATAGCAGTGGCTCACCAAGTGGACTTTCTTCCTTGCACAGCACTGGAACAGCATCTTGGCTGGACCTCCGATGGCTCTGTGAGGTCAGCAAAGAGCCTCTGACGCCAGATTTACAAAGCAGCAGCTCACCTGATAGTTTTCCACAAGTTGAATTGTACTGAAGGTTGAAACTTACTTAAATAACTTTCAAAGACAGAACATTTCACTATAAATAAAAACCTTCTGATTTTATAAATATGCTCAAAGTGATCCCCCTTTCTATTTATTTAGAGATGTTTCTGTGATTATTTTTTTTAACTATGTACAAACTGATTGTGCTTATTCTGTTGCCTTTAAAAAAAGAAGTATTTTTTTAAGCGAAACCATGGTTCTGTAAGAAGAGAATGTTTACATCTTTAACTTTTCAGTTGCTTTAGGTACATGTTTTGTAAGTCAAAAAATAATAAAATTATTGATAAATTGTACACACACCCTGCCGGAGTCTTTCTATGCTTGAGAGATCAATGAAGACAAACCAAAACTCTCCTGCCACCAGCAGAGGCAAAGTAACACCACTAATACAGTTTGATTCTACTTTGTTCCACTAAATAAGAAATAAATGCAAACAACCTTTAGAACCAGAAATTTATTGTAGCTTATAGACTTTCCAAACTGACCTGTTACCAATATACACATCTGAAAAGTTATACCCACAGTGGCTACAAACCGCATCAGGACATTTACAGCCTTTCAGTTTTACCGTTAAGCCACGATCAGTTTTGGTCTAAAATACAGCAGCTACAGCAACAGTATATGGAAGGATAAGTCTTCTACACATTAACACAGGACAACTGTCAGACATAAGTTAAAAGTTTCCCAGTTTACTTAAAACTAGCAGTTATATTACCACGTAAGTAGTCAAAACCATTTCCCCATTTTAGAAATCTAAAATTTTACATTAAAAAAAAAAAAAAAACCACAACCCTAAAAAACAGTAAGCTAGTTGTGTGTGTTCTCCTCCCTGCTTCCAGGTCCATCTGCTATTGGAAAAGGCACTCCACAGCCCAGCGTTCCCCCAGATAAAGCCCACCATTACATCCCAACACACAGCACTAGGTGAGAATAGGTCTGCTCTGAGAACCAAAACTGTAGAAACATTTGCATCAGTCTTTATCTTTTACCTCTTTGAATGACGACTCTTTGCGCCCCACCCTTGGGCTTGCTTGTTGCTCCTCTAGCGCGCTTACCCAGCGCAACGCGTCCCTGCTGCGTACTGGCCGCCGCTAACCAGCCTGCTACGAGACGTGTGGTCTGTGCACCTAGAACACAGGCAGACTACATGCACGATCAAAACTGGAACTTTGCTTACCGTGCCGAGGAGCGGGGGAGTCCTACTCTCCTGCTACAAGCAAAACAAGTTACTCTTTAATCCACCTCCAAATATAAAAAAAACTCAAGTAAGCAGATATTCATTATTCAAGGCTCTGCATAAGACCAAAAAAAAGTTAAACAAACAAGACCTGCCTTACAAAAAAACTAGCACTCTCCACCCTGGGGTCATAACCTTGTCGTACCTTTCAGCTAGTTCTTCAGAAAAGTCCTCTGCAATTCCAAGTCAGAACTCTGATCAGAAACAACCAAACCAATCAGGACTTGGAATAACATGAACATGATTCCCAAGGGTTTCTGGTTGGATAGTTGATGCGATAGTTTTTCACCAGCAGGAAAACACAATGACTAAGTGTAAACAAAGGCTTAACACACCAACGGTCCCGTCACCGTACAAGGGCTACAGGGAATGAGCAGGAGTGTGGAATAGAAATGGTATCAGCTATGCCCCAAACCCTCCCACTGCCAAACTAGAAAAACAAAACAGCCAAAAACAACCCCCAAAATCCCTGTCTATGTAGACTGGTAGCCAAGGTGCACAGGTACACACGTCTCAGGCTTTCCAGCTTCAGCTACCAACGTAACAATCAGTCAACAAAATGATTAATCCACCCTGTCAGCAGCACCAACAGACCATCGCTGTGCTACAGGCAGCCCCACTGTGATTAACAGGAGCTGTGGCAACACACCACAGTAACAGCACACCCATCTGCCCACCGTCCACGTAGTGTTTGTTCCCAATAACTTAAAAGCCCATATGCCAAGACTTAATTGGAGAGGAAAAAAAAAAAAAAAAAGAAAAAAGGAAAAAGAAAAAACAACCAACTGTATTGCACAGGGCAGCTGAATCTCTGCACAGGTTCCTAAAGCCTTTACAATTTCTCACAAGCTTGTATGTTCCCTCTGCAAAATAAGGAGATTAAAGAAAAGGAAAGCAAAATTTAAGAAAAAACAGAGTGGGGCATGAGCAAACACGGCAGTCAAGGCCGGTGACACTGCATTACTGAAACATCTACACTAGGTAACTGTGCCCGTGCTCCTGCTGCGGTACTATGAGACTTGTAATATTTCATGCTTCATGATTTTTTTACTTTAGCATGTTTTAAACCCCAATCCCTGTTTTCACTACCACAAATGACATAATTACATAATTCCAATATATTTACAAAATATTAAAAAGTCTGTTAATCTTCTACATATTAACCTCATTCTGCCACTTTACACATGCACTAATTTTGGGAAAAAAAAATAAAAAGAAATCAACAGGCTGAAATGAGCAGCTTTACCCTTTGTCAACAAGCAATCTTTGCATTTTTTAGAAAGAGAAAGAGGAACAAAGCCAAGTTTGTTTCACTGAGCAAAAAAAGTTCAGAAATTCATGTGCAATGGCTACAGATCTGTAGAGTCACTTAGCTGAGATGACACGAAGAAAAAAGTGCAAGGTGGTTCCTCACATAGCGTAAAAAAAAAAAAATCCAGTCACTGAGGCATGGCTGAAGGAAAAGAGGTGCTAACTACAATTCTAGAAACAGCATTAGGAACTAACCGACGTAACACAAACACTGGGATGTGTGGGGGTTGAATCTACTGGCCAGAATGATTTTTTTTTTTTTTTCCTTTTTTTTTTAAACACCATGAATCCTTGGTAACAATGGAGTGTATTACAGTGGAGTCTTCTAGAGCAGAAACATAAAGACAAAGGGAACAGCTAGAATCAATAACTGAGGGTGGAGTCATCCCATTCCAGCTGTTGCTGTCTATTAACATTTTGTTGGTCCTCCTCATGCTCTCCCTCTTCCTCCTCACTGCTTTCAGACTCTGCGCTAGTGATGTCATCTTCTTCTCCATCTTCGCTTTCTTCCTCTTCCTCCTCCTCCTCCTCTTCACTGCTGTGTTGATCCTCATAAGTCTGTTAAAACAGGAATTAGCTGTTGATATCATACTGGCCCAAATTATTTTTATTCTTTTGAATTCAGGCACATGGCACGACACTGAGGAAGAGCTACTACAGATTCCTGATGGTTTTAGATGGTCAGCAGTAATTAGGCAACCAGAAAAGAAAAAGGAAGTAGCGCTCTTTGAAATAGCTTTGTAACCGTGCTATCAATCCTATCGCGCTAAAACTAATTCTGAAGTGTGATCCAGTACTTCAAACTCTACTGGGAAAGGATCTTTCAGTAGAATCACACATAGTATTAAGGTTGCACATCTTTCTTGTTTGTGGTTTTCTAAAAATCCAGATGTCAACCACAGCACAAGGAAACATCAAACAGATGTTTTGACAATAAATTCTTGCAGCTTTGGAAAAAAGCTGACCACAGTTAAGGTAGCGTGCAGCATGATAAACACTATGCTGGACACTTGTAAAACCCAATTATGTATCATGAAGCTACAACCCATGCAAGATCCCAAATGTAACTGCTCCTGGGATTTGTCACTTTTAAAAATTCACAGTTAATGTCTTTACTCCGTGTTCTGTGGTTGGTTTTGCTCTACCGCTCTATGTACAATCCCAGCCATTACCACTGGGAAAGGGCTGAGACAGCAGCTTTACCTCCATGGGGTTCACAGTGATGGTCAAAGCAGAGTCATCCCAGTCCATCTCATTTTCCTTTCCGGTGTCCTGGTCACGCATCGTTCTCTGATGTGCAGCTCGGATTCGGAACACTCCCAGAATAATCATAAAAACCAGGAAACTGACACAAACTACAATCACAACAGTGGCTGTACTTGGAACAACTGCAACAAGAAAATAAAGAGAATTTATTAGATGATACTGATAAGAAACATACAACGCTAATAACTAGTCCTGTCTTCCCATCACCTGCAAGAGAGAAATGGCTTTATACAAATATACGCAGCTACAGAAAGTTTGTCTAAGGCCGCTTAAAAAGTCAGTTGGAGAGTAAGAACTAAAACTTAGCTCCTTAAATAGAATTACATCCACCCAAAGGAGTGACAACACATGGAAAGCAGATTCCACCACACACAGACTCCTCTCTAAAATGCCTATTTTTCTTCCTCTCAACATCCTACACCCACGCCAAATTAATATAATTAAAACAGAAAGGACAGATACCACGACTCATCAAGGGAATAACCCTGCAGTTATTTCCTCACGCCGTTCAGAAGAAGTAACGTCCCAGTTCCTCACAGTCCTTTATCTAGGTCTTACAGTCCCTCCAAGACTAGTACACCTCCCACTTTCCAATGTACACGCACCAACAGAAAGCTCTCCTGTTGGCAAGATATCTCCTAGATGTCTGGTAATCCACTCCTCCCAGCTTGGGCAACAGCAGAACAGGACCAGTTAGCTGCTTCAATATTAGTGCAACACACTGGTTTAAAATCTAGGATAAAACCTCTCCACAGCAAGAGGCCTCTGTGACAGTTTAATGGCAGAAAAAAGCCAGCTGAACTTCAGTGACTGAGATTTCTTACCTGAAAATGGATGAGGGTTAGCCAAGTTGTGACCAGAGAGATCAACAAACGTGTGATGCACTGGATGAACAAACTGTGGCTGTGCAGCTATGTGATTAGCATGTTCAACGGGGTTAGCCGTGTGGATAACGTTCACCTAGGAACAAAAAGAACGTGTTCAACTCCAGAAACGCAACAGTTTACTTCTTAAGAGATAGAAAGAAAGCAAAAGGGAAAAAAAAAAAAAAAAAGAAAATCTGTTTCCCAGAGCAGGCATTCAATCCCCCTTCAGCACAGCAACGGTTTGTCTCAGGGGACAATCATCCCAATCAGCAGCTCCTCGTATGTTACAATTCCTTGTCACAACCCCCTTCAGTTTCACAGCTCTCAGATCTGTTTTTAGTTAGTCTGTGTACAGACACCAGTACAAAACAGATAAAGGCAGTTTATCATCACATTTGGTAGCCAGCCATTTAAATCCCAGAGTAACAGTATATATGAACACATTAATTACATTTTCTTCATTCCTATCTTTTCTTATTCTGCTGTATATCTTCAGCTAGCAACAAAGAAAAAAAAATCTGTATTACAGTGAAAGGGTTAAGAAAGAACTGATCTTTAAAGTTTAACCCACACTTTGTATAGCTGGCTTTTAGGTACAAGTGCAAGCTCATCATTTGCACAGCATATTTCCTGTCTCTCTGCCAAACAAGCAGAGCTAAATACAGCCCTGCTGTGGTGGAACACTGTGATAGAGGGTACCTGACCAGGTGCACAACAGGCAGAGAGCACGTTTGCTACCGAACAAGGAAAGGGTTTGCAGTTCAACAGTTTGGTAAGATCCCAACTCAAGCTCACAGAGTTTCCTCAGGAAGCAAAACCACATTACTTAATAAAAAAATTTCTATTCTGCAACACAAGAAGCTCCTCAGCCCACCAAAACCACCCAACTAGTGGTAAATACAATTAAATTTACTATTATCTCTTTGGTCAGCTTTAAAATGTAGAAATTCAAGCTGAACAATGCAAAGATACATGACCGCTACTCTCAATATAAATAACTTTGCATTCCAACACCTGAAATTTCAGTGCCCTTTGTATTATCTTCTGCTGTACTTCCATATATTCGATACAAGCATACTAAGCAATAATTAACCTGTATTCTGCTGCAGAGGAAATGCAATTTTAGCCTGTCTGTGCTCTTACGTAACCTCTCAGTATCAGCGTTTTAAGCATCACACAAGCAGAACAGTAAAGGGCTCAGCAAGTTCATTTGCAGAATCCTGGAAGTTACACAGGAAGGCCGTTCAAGTCTCCAGTAGCACTGATCTTACTCTATTTGCTGGTTTTTTTCTAAATTAATACACTGTCTTTCTAATTCAACCTTTTTGCCTTAACACTTCCATTAGCTGTACTATTTCTTCTACAACACAAGTTTCATATCTGTTTAGGCAGCCTTATTTCAGGCTGAAATATCTGATTAAGACAACATTTATATACAAAATACAGCCTGTAACACCCGTTTACTAATATTTAGTTACAAAAATCTGAATCAGTAATTGGCCAATTATCTATCAGTTGAGGCACTAACTTCCATCCTCCTAGCCATCCATGCTCTAAAACTGAGCAATCAGATTAGCTTACATACCTCCACTTTAAACTCATTGCTGACATAGCGTCCGTTCAGCTCAGAACAGACTAATTTGAACTTTCGGTCAAAGAGAGAAACAGTGTGCCAGTTTCTGTAGCGTACCAAATGCAGAACTTCTTCATAACTAGCCATAGTATCAACCCCTGCGGAGAGACACAAACAAGTAAAACCATTACTTTGCAAAAGGACCAGTACAACATCATACAGTTATGTCGTAGTTCAGCCCCGATCAGGACCACCCCTCACTAATCAAAACCAGAACAACTCAGCAAATATTACTCCCTTTCTTCAAGTAAGTTTTCTTGCTGGCAGATTTTCAGTCAGTAGAAGAAAGCTAACACCCCAGACATTCACGTACACGGCTCCACTGAAATTCTGCAGATGGATTTTGCAATAAAATCCTAGACTCAGTCTTTAAAGGGATTTGGGAAGCCCTTCTTTTGAATACACTAACATATTCTGAATATAAAATAAAAAGGAATGATGCATGCTCCTTGGCACTGGATTACCTGTGCAAGGAACAAGCCTTTTCTGGGGCAAAGTGTACTTCATTTCCCCAGTTCACAGGTAACCTGCAATGTGGGCCAGGAGAGAAGAACAGAAAGGAGGCTCTAGAGCGACCTATTTTCTAGAATCATAGCTTTCCACAAAATAGCTGCAACACCTCTGAGCTGAAAATTCTTGTGAAAACTAAAGTATTTGGAGTAAGGTGTTACAAACCATCTCCATAGCACACTGTTCCTGTTATCACTGTCTTCAGACCCTTCCTACCACAAGACCAGAAGCAGTAACCCCTACCTGTGATTATCATGCCCAGGCTGGAACTGCTCATCTCAATGCCTTTCTGCTGTAATCGCGTCATGTCAATCTCCAGGCTTTCCTGTTCCTGATTTAGTTCCTCTCCAAGCACTGTCACCTCACATGTATCCAGGTTATGCATGATCTCTTCAGATACCAAAGACTCTTGCACTAAAAAGCAGGAAAAAAAGCCAAAGAGTTAAGTAGATACAAAGGTGAAGTAGACAAGAGCCCAGAAGCTATAAGATGTCACATGCACACTGAACTCTTCTTCCAGAACAGATACCAAGATCTGGACCTGAAGTAAAAAGAGCAATTATTCATGAAATAACAATTAAAAAAACCAAACAAACAAAATACAAATAAGGGATATTTACATGAAGATAATGGCCTGGGCTTACTATCATTTCCAGGTAAATTTTTGTTAGCCCAGAGCAGAGTATCTACACCTGCTCACAAGAGATATACACCTTTCCTTCCCCTACTAGATTCTGTATTAAAAGATAAATCCACATCTCTTTGCAAGAGGAAGATCCTCCAACATGATTATTAAATGGGGCGAGGGTAGGCAACAGTCCTAAGCAGAAAAGGACGTTACCTGTAGGATCTTCATCTCCATCTCCCTCTGGCTCCACCTCCCGTGTAATGGTGCTTATTATGCGAAGCTCAGGGAAGAGGGAAACACCCTCAGAACTCTCAAACTCTGACGCGGAGCGGGCAAAATGGTTGATGCCGCTAAGGCTAATTTTTGGTTCCTCTGGTTGCAAGACCATTACATATCCCTCCACAGAAGGAATGGAGACGCAGGCCTCTTCATTGAAACATCTATGAGACACAGAAGCAATTTTGCACAGTCAAGGAGGCTATTTGAGAGGGAGATACAATTATGCAGAGTAATTGCTTTATAAATTTTTAAAAAGCTCTGTCTCAGACCCAAGAGTCTTAGATAAACTCATCAAATGCGTTGGAAAGTAGGAATTCCCCACCAAGGGAGCAATCTTACAATTAATTTTTACTTACAGTGAACATTTGGCCCCATTTTCTGTGCTATGACTAAACAGCCACAGATAACACCTTTAATGAAGGCTGTGATACTGGAGACATACTCACAGCATAGCCTTGCAACAAGTCCCTCCTGATCTTACACACTCCCTACTACACTCTCAGAAAGAAAGTAAGAGTGCTGGTGTAGAAAACATTTGCCGTATTCAAGTCTGTGATGGTCACATACAGCAAGACTTCTTTGTTTATCACAACTGAGATACACGAACACCGTTCCAGGCTTCAGTACCACTGTAGGGAGACACATTATCTCAGTACTGGGACATACTTGACAACACTGGTGATTTTAAGCCTCCGAATCCCAGGCGTTGGGAACTGACGTGAGTTCAGATAGGAAATGTGTTGCATGGCCTTATCAACTCTGTCAATATCGTCCCCTTCTAAGGTCAGTGTTGATTGACTTGGGTTCATGTGGACCTGAAAGAAGAGAGAAAAAAAAAAAAAAAAAAAAAAAAAGTAAGAGAATACCCAAACAGTAACATGATCTGGTAATTAAAACTGGAAGTTCAGCATTGATTAGTCTGGTATAAGCTATGATAATTACATCTGTATTCGAAGCAATACGGCCATTATTTACTGGCCCTGTAGTACACAGTCAAACTTCCTTATTCCAGTCAAATAGCGTTCTGCTCTTTAAGAAAAAAACCTAGGCACTTATCATAGATCTGATGTGAAGATTCTAGTAATATGGAAGAGAGACAGCTAACATAAAGGAGAAATTTAGCTCTGTTCACACAACCTTTGTCACTAAAAGACAGTCTCATTCTAAGCTGCTTGTCAAGAATCTCTTTTATTAGACAATCAGAGAGGCTTACAAATAGGGAATTTCTCTTTAAGACTTAAAGAGAACACAATAACTTTCATTCTTAAACTGCACTAAGACCATGCCTATACAAGGCAGATTTCCCAGTTTTCATGTAATTTTAATGCAAAACATCACAACAGATCAGCTTGTTTTATTTGAAACACCACTACTAACTCTGCTAGCAAAACTCCTATTATTAGCAAAGCGATATACACGCTCCCCTTCATTCACATGCAACTTTACCTTCACGCCTTTGCCAACACCATCAGCCATTTGCAAATCCAGTCCCTCTTTGCAAGTATACAGGCAATCTATCACTTTCTTGTTTTCCAGTTTACCAGAACGAATCATCAAACCTGCCAGATTGCCTCGGAAAAACTGAGCCATGTGGAGTTCACCACCTTCATAAAGGGAGGAAGGAAAAATCTTTGTAAGCTTCGATTCTTTTCACTTTTGTAAAACAACAAATATGCCTTCTGGTACCACAAAGTATTATATACATGCAGGTTAGTTTTTATCCATTCTGAGTGTTAACCTCGTGATTATGTTCAAGCATAAAGAAAGAATTGAACAGTTCACCATGCACATGGCCTTCAAAACAGGTGTGGCCATCTTGAACTGTGAAACTAAGGCTAACATTTCCGTAACAAACACTTCAAAAGAAATTGCCCGTACAGCGAGGTGGTGTTCTTCAGAAATGAAAGACAGAACCGACAAGATGAACTGTGAAACCTGACTTTTCATGTTGAGGTAATGTCTCCTACCAGTCAGTTCTCTACAAAACAGGCAGTGCCCATCAGGATAGAAGATGACAGCATCCTTCCTCTAGATGTTAGTCATCTATGTCTAAATCAACCATTACAGGCTCTCTTTATACTCAAAGGACAGAAAGGAACTTCACAAAGTGATTCAGCTCATTCTGAAAAAGGTGCCTAAGAGTTAATCGCTTCCCTCTAAAGGTGGCTTCTTCTCTGTATGAACTCAATCGAGCAGTTGAAACTCAGCTAACTCATTTTTAGATAAGAGAGTTAAGTTCAATGCACTGCAACCCAGTAAGCCCCTTATTGCTTAGATTTTTTTTTTTTTTGCAGATGACATCACGATGATCACCTAGTCCATCTTGCTAAACAGACCACAGAACATCACCCGGAAATTTGTATTTCAAGGTCATCACTTACTAAGCTACCAGATTTTTAGAAAGATGTCTCAGCTTGTTTTCAAGACTGCAAGTGACAAAAGATTCCTGGCATAACTCGATAAAACTTTTCAGTAGTGAATGGCCCTGTTAAAATTACGTTATTTCCAGTTTAGATTTGTACAGCTTCAGCTTCTAGCCTCTGAATTCTGTCACTTCCTTGCCAAATTTAAGTGTGATGCACAGCTAGAAGTTTCTTGTAATTATATCTAGACCGTTCCAGGAATTCTTAAACTTTACAGAAGGAGTACATATCTTGAATATACTTTTAGAAATACACACTAATTTTAAGTGTCTCAACTCAAGACACGAAATCCACCAAACTATCATTAAAAGTTTCAAAGAAAATAAAACCCTGTAGCCAACCTGAAATACTTGGTAACCAAAGCTTTCATGTCCATTCACTGTAATTAGAACTTTATATCAATTTCTGATCCAGTATCCACTGTAAACTACAGTTATACACAAGCAACCTGATCTAAATATTAAATTGGTCTTGCTATGAATGGGGAGCAGAGCTACCTGACTTCCAGAGGTCTTTCCCAACCTACTGAATAACACTATAATACACACACATATCTACATACATATATATGTATTTATATTTATATAGGATGAGATGCATTTATGTTTTAACAAAACTGGACAAAAGAAATTATAGCTGGTATTTTATATCAGCAACTTATTTTACACCACTTCACTGCAATCACAATGGTTGCACATTTGTACATGGATGTGCATTTGGGTGCAATCAAAAAAAAAAGATAAGAAAAAAAATCAGCTGATGAAGCTCTGGAAATAGAAGCACAATGAAGAAAAAAGGCTAGGAGAGGATTATGTGAAGGTCAATGGCCCGAATGCAATGCCTGCGTTTCATGCTGCGTGTGAGATGAAGCAATGTCTTGGCATAAAAATGAAATAAAACAGTAGGGAAAAAACTCCAGCAACCTGCAGAGGTCTCAGGCACAGTTTCATTGTCATTTTCATTTCCTGTATATTCTGTAGAAAAGTAAGACAAAGAATAGGACAATAGGGAAAGGAGCAAGTAATTACAAGTTGGCAAACTCTCTTATCACAGAAAATACACAGCAGCACCTTCCCCTAAAAGTCTGCTTACACTTGACCCACCTTCTCAAGGATTACGAGTTCTCTGAAACACTAACAGCTGCAATGCAGGGAAGAAGCATTACGATGTTGTTACAAGAACATAACATTCATGACAAGACAACCTGAAGAGCCCCCCACACAAGCTGCAGTAAAACCAGTCACACTGGAGAACACTTAACCACAGATACCCAACCTCACACAAACCGCTGTGAGTAATGAGATACAGGTCCATCAACTGGCTCAATTTATTTTCTCCTCTTCCAACTACTGAAGGAGAAATTAAGGTGAGATCGATCCAGTCTATATCAGCAAGTCACCAGAAGGAATTAAATGCTGATCAAAAGGAGCCATTACCCACATAGATTTTTTTATCATAACAGTAGTATCATGTATTAAGGAGTCAATTTGTCAGATGGAAGCGTCTGGGTGGAAGCACTAAAAATGAAAACCAGCTTTTGATTTTTTAAAAGAAATGTTAAATAACTTTTTCAAAAGCATAAAAATCTCTCTCTTCTTACAGGAGAGCTGTATGTATAACTTATAGTAGCCTGACATATTTTAAAATCTTGGTAAGACTAAGAGGATGGCCTTAAGCACTAACTTTATTCCGTTGGCACACTTTTTTTCCCCCTACGTTCCAATTCCTGAAAAATCAGGCTTTCGGTGGAATTTTTAAAAGGTACTGCCTCAAGTTCTTGTATTCCAGACTTTTAATGCTCCTATTTCAGTCTGCTGTCATTAAAAAAAAAACAAACAGAACAACAAATTTAAGAATCATATAATGGTGCCAAAATGAAAGCACAGGAATTTTTGAACTGGATGTGTACGCTTTTGTTAGGACGCAGAACATATGTGGAAGCCATTAGACAATCCATACACTTAGCTGGAACAGAGTTTCCAAGCTCCAGTTTTTTGAAAACCAGCCCCTATAGCTTCCCTTTGAGCTAGAAGAGATAGTTGGAAAGTCACGAACAGAATGAGATGAATTATGGAGAAAACAATTAATTGACTCAAAGGAAGGGACAACAGAATGAATTCAGTACTGAAATAACATTAATCCTGAAAGACAGTGAACTTGTCACAAAACAGTAAATCTGATGGAGAGTATATTTTGATAATTTAACCTTCATTCACACTTCAAAGCCTTAAAACTCAAAGAGAAAAGAGACACTGTAAGACAGAAGACTATTAATTTAATTAAAATTTCTCAAAGCTTTCCATTTGTCATTCATTCACAAGCTACTTCTATGCATTAGTGCAGCCTGCAACTACAGTCTATATCCTACGCTACAATGAAACATGAATGATTTAACACTGCGTTCACCTCTGACCAAAAAGATCAGTTTTATGTCAGCTAGGCTGTAATTCCATCAGCAAGCAAACAGTTCAGTTCAGGACTGTGAAGCAAGAGCTTTGTCAAGTCTCTGGTCATCAGCCCTCATGTTCAGATGCGTTCTTCTCCCTTTTCTGAAGCTTTGAACTGTAGGTTTCATAAGTATTAAAGCACATGAACTGGCACTTTACAGCATGCAGAATATTGTGTTTTAAGTCACAGTCTGCATACAATAAAGCAGATGCTTTCTAAGTTTATTTTTATATGCAGAAATGGTAAAATATCCAAGAGACAGCATCACTGTGTAGCACAGTGGAATTGCCTGCTGGTCATGCTTCCATTTATGAGAATTTTTCTACAATATGTTTTTCAATCTACTTGAAATTAAGTGTTCTGTTTAGTAATCTGAAGTATCTGATGTACTCTTACAACTGTTATTACAAAGAAGCTGTCTACATTCCCATGGTTAGCACAAAAATCACTTTGATGGAATGCTGCTTGGTGAGTAGCTTCCTATTTCATACACACCTGTGGCCAACGAGCAAAAAAACACTCAGAGAAAACACGACTAAGAGAGGAAATATGTGATACTAGCTAGGAGCAAAAATAATCTGCAAAAGACAAAACCAGTTATCTTTCATGCACTAAAAAGATCTGCTATGTACTTCTACGCTAACCACAAAGACCTCATTTAAAAAAGTTAATTAAAAGTATTAACAATTGTAAATAGTTACCTTGCCAACATGCTCCAACTACTAGCTGCGTTTCTATCTTTGAAGGATGAAGTGGGTAATCTTCAGTCACTGGGAAAGGATCATACGAAACACCGTCTACATAAAGAGTTACCGCAGGAAATTCAACATTGAGGACATAATGATGCCACTCTTTGTCACACACCTGAGTAAAAAAAGTTTTAAAAATACTACTTTATTTTTTTTTTTAAGTTACAGTTGAATAACTGATCTGACGCACATTTTGCATATACACACATGTGGACATACTGAACCTAAAAGCCTTTACAACATACTTTATATTTCACACATGTGGCATGCATCTGAAAAAAGGAAACCAAGTATCATACATTTGTAAATAGCTTATTTCCTTCTACTGCCTATATAGGAAGTTGCATCTATTTCCACTCCTTTAATTCTTATAGGATCTAATAACAGCACATTTAAATTTTAAGATACATATCTACATGCAAGCTGTTTAGGGACTGTTTAGAGAAGAACATGACAATCTTGAATATATAAAATAAAAAAAGTCTTCCATGACAGAATTATTTATAGTGAAAGTTGGTTAGTTTTTGGAAAGTAACAACCCTCCTATAAGGACACATACAAGCATTTAACCATTAAAACAGTATACACTGCCCTGCACAGAAAAGAGGATATAATTAACTACATTAGAAAGTAACTCATTGTTTAGGTAACTGGCAAAACAGACCTGCAAGAGTAACCTAAACCAACTAAAAAATCTGCATAAGTTTACAGATACACAGTGTTAGTTTATCACTCAGATCCAGAGGGCTGGAAAAACACACAAAATATTTGAACATTTAGTCCCTTCTGTCTCACTCTTCATGATCATAACATCATGAATTCACAGAGATTCAGTTCCGCAGATCAGAGCAGATTACAGCCTTGGCTTTCAAATCTAAATTAAGAATACATGACTGAAAGAATACAAACAGCCAACTCCTCTCTCTAAATAGGAAGCAGAAAGTACCTGCATCCCTCAGAGGCCTATTAACTCTATTTTTGTGGAGTAAAATCTAATTAGGAAAACTGATTTGTGGCTACTGCTCGCACTGTGTAAAAGGCACAAATTTTATTTCAGTGTGAAAAAGGATTAAGGAGGAGTTCTTCTGTTATCCTATTAACACTTTGATCTGCAAAAACGTCACATGCTCAGAAGTACTTGAATGCTAGAAAACAAACTGGAATACTTGCCGTTTTCTCATGCACGCCCCCTTACAGTGTATTTAGTGAAAATAAGTGACATCACATCTAAAAGACTGACACTGAATTTTCACGTATAAATCCACATTTTACTACCTTTCAGGACAGTGACTGGTACTTTATTTCATTAGTATCCCACTGGGTTTAATAATACCCCTAAAGCAGTATGTCATACTCAAGATGAAAAGGTACAGCTGAATCTATCTCTGACACTTGATCACAAATAAAAAAGTATTGTTCTATAAAACATGACAGCAGGAGGCTGGAGTTGCAGTAAGTATTAATTAATAATTATACTATCAGGGAATTTAGTCTCCGACGGTTTTCATTGCATTCTAACATCCTACCAACTGTCCTTCCATACTTACCTGATTTAGTTTCCAGTGGAATTCAGCAGGTTTGTATGTTTTTCTCTCTGAAGGATCTTGGCGGAAGAGGAAAACAAGTCGGCAGTTGTGTACGTAGAGCGTGTAGTGGTGTCGGTTCATATCTGCACAAGAGTTTTAATTAACATTATTATTTTCTGTAAACCTTAAGAACTCCAAAAATGCACCTGTTCTGTAGTTTCATACATAAATCCCTAAGTAACTGATAGGAAGAATCAAATGTAGAAGTAAATCAGGCATGTTAAAAGGAATGAAAAACATCTGTAATAGTTGTTAGAGCAAACATTGTTGAACAACCCAAGAGACTGTAAAATAGACATGTCTGTCTCCAAATGCAATCTAAATCAAGGCATAGGACTGAAGACTCACAGAGACAAACCTATCAGCAGGAGAAAAAGGAAAAAAAAGCCCTATTTGCAAACAGAAGAGCTTTTTTGTCATAAATGAGTAGCTTCTATCCGATCTAATTACAGTTTTGGGACATGTACACATGCTTTCCGAAGAGAAAACTAAATAGTCATAGCTCTAAAGGATTTGACATTTAAAATAAACACAAAGGTGAGATGATACAGAAACAGATAACAATAAGAAAAATAAATATTTTAGCTACATCATCCATTCCACAGCATGGATGAGTCAAGAAAGGAGGGAAAGAAAAAAAAATACCACTATCACGTCAGTCTTTCAGCCTGACAGCATTAAATCTGACTGTATTTATCCAGTGCAATATATTCTAAATTGCCTCCCTCCAACAAACCTTCTTCCAGTCTTTCAGTATTGTGTAGTGTACCACTGAAATGAAGGCAAATTATATTTATACTATCGGAAACTATCTGTCACAAAAGTTATATAGTTAGTTCAAACCAACTGAAAAATAAAAGAAAAGAAAACTTGTTTTAAAGGTCTGCTTTCCATGTACTTTAAAACAGGAAAAAACATATTTAAATTTGCCTTTTTACTCTGGTTCACTCACTTCCATGAATGCAAAGTTTTCATTTTGGATTAACAGGAATGAGTGAAGTTAGGGAGAAGAGAATATTTGTACCTGGTTCTGAACAACAGTCACTTTCACAGAAATGCTTTTACAGTAATAAATACTGTTAAATCTTTCTTATTTTAAAATAAAATTTAATTTAACTAAGGGTGAGGGCTGCTGCATTTGCTCTATATTCAGTGTAGTTTCCTTTGAAAAACCTAGCAGCATTTTAAATAAAGTATCTTTCTAATACACTGAACAAATCCATTGCTCCAGCTAACAAAGACAAGAATTCTTTTACCCCCATTAGATAGCAATTATGGAAACAGGGTTATCAGATTTCTTTGTTATTAATAGCAGCTTCAAAATGACTGTGTCTGTAGCATTCACAGAGACTGAAATTATGCATAGGGTGAAAAGAAACTTCAGCACTGGAGAAAGAAATCATCTCCTCCTAGGAAAAAAGATGTAGTAGTAAATGCTGTCACTAAACATCAAGAGTAAGGCTATCTTTGGAGATGCAAAATCAAAACTGCATTGCCAGAATAAGTCAACTACCATTGCAAAAAGAAATGTGTACTATAAATCAAAATATAATTAGAGAACAAGGCTGTCTAATCCAAAGATGAAGCCACATAATCTAAGGCCATGCCTCTGTGGGTGAGCACCATAAAGAGTGACTGTTACAGTCCACGTCACTTCCAAGAAAAACCTAACCTGGAGAAAAAAATTAAGGGTCTCACATATGCTGCCACAGCATATAAAAACAAACAAACAAACCCCAACAATGAAACTGTTTATATGTGAAGTACTGACAAACCTGTCTTGTCTGAATTGCACAGAATTGTCTCTTTCTCTTTGGTTCCAGGCCCATGCCTCATCCACACTGAAATCATGAAGGGCTCTTTTAGATTGACTGTGACAACGCCATCTGGAATCTTCACAGCTTGTGTGCCGTTAAATTCAAAGACTTGGTCACTGTCATGACCATTATCAGTTGGAAGTCCTATTGTCCAGTTTGCAGCACTACTTGGAGGGGGAAGTAGCTCAGCTGTGCCAGAAGCAGCACCTACAACAAAAAAGCTCAAATTAAAAAAATGTAGAAACTAAAAAGATGACTGCTAGTTTCAAAGTAAATTGTTTTTTTTTCTGAGCACTAATTTTTCAGCACCGTCAGGATTACACACTACCATCACACACGGCGCAACTCTCCTTTTGAATAATGGGGCACTAATAACAGACATCTAGTATCATGACAACTTCCATAAATTTAACTTCTGGGTAGACAACTAATCTCATTGAAATTGTTTTGCTTACTGTCTCTACAGCTGTAGAACCTTATTTTGTTATTCTATCTCAGGAACCCCTACATTAATACCTCTTGTCCCTCAGCCTCATGAGTATTATGTCCTTCTCTTGATGCTATACTAGTTGAAAAAGTAATATCCATCCAGCTGAAGAGGGCTGCATGAGCATCCCCTCCCACATCACTGACTAATAATACTACAGGCAGGAGCAATGACACTCAGCAGGTACTCAGCTTGCTGTTTTTTCCCCACTTCAAGCCTAAATCATTAGTGTCACAGCGACCTTATCAGGGAATAGCTTAGGAATTGCCTGGGTCTCTAGGGTTACACTGTACTCACACTTTCAACTAACTTCAGTTGAAGCTGAAGACATAAATCAGTGATAATTTGTCCTGTAATCTCAATTCTTCCATATTGGCTACCAAGGATTCATCAACTTTTCATAAGACCTTTAACTGCAGCATACGTGGATGCCAAAGTGCCCTTTATTCCTAGGGCAAGCACAGTATAAATGTAACTGATCCAAAGTAAACTGTTTTTTGCAAACCATGCTTTCTTCAATTTCACATCTAGTTTTTCACCGTGTATTTCTTACATTGCATCCTTCACATCCATCACGCCTCAGAGAAACAGAGATTTTAATGGCTGTGCTTTTCCGCATGTATAACATCCTTTCAGCTCTCCAACATGAATCTCATGGGAGCGAAATTAATAGTCTACATAAGCTAGTGGAAGGTAGAAGAACGGTATCTTTACTGTATTTGAGAATTATTTTAAAAGTCACCTTCAGTCAATTTTATGCTTTTTATTGCCTGCCAAGCAAAAAGCTGGAGGAAACTACATGCGAATGAAGACCACATCCAGTCATTGATTTGTGGTCTAACATAGCGTTCAAAGAAAAACTAGCAAACGAGAGATCACTTTACTTCAACAAAAGCATTCTTACCACAGAGTCTGTGAATGGATTTCTCAGAGTAGGTGTCTCTGTCACACCCTTTACCAATATGGCTGGTTTCTAGCTCAACTGTTGCTTGAATTGAAGTTATTGGCTCATCACATGTCTCCAAACGCATACTGGGGAAGAGAGCTAATGAACCAGTACCAGGCTCATATTCTATTCTTTTGCTCCAACCTGTGGATTTATCCAGAGAAGCAATATTAAAAATCTCTCATGTTTAACCGAAGGTACTGGGAAATGCTAGAAGCAGATGGGAAGGAGATCAAACCAACCTTGCCAGCCAGGCTTGCACGTAGGCTTAATGCTAATTTTAACCAACACATCCTCAGCAGCTCTCTTCTTCCCACAGTCATACGCTGTTACTGTCAGTTTGTACTGATGTTCTTTACCATAGTTTAACTTTTCTGTGTTTTTTATATAACCTGACACACACACACAAAAAAAAAAAAACAATAATCAGACATCAATATCTAGTCATTTCTCAGGGTCACTGCCACATTAAATACATCCAGATACCAGCTGTGTACTTCTACAGGTACCAAGACTTAAAGACACACCTGCAAGTGAATTAGCTCTTTGTTGACTTTTCAGACATCAGGCCCAGATTCGTTAAAAATTATGTAGATCCAGAAAAGAGCACACAAACCCAGAACAGCAAGTATATATTCCTAAGGCTCTTAACAGTGTGTTACACTACTCAAAATGAAACTCTTCCTAAGAGATAACTGGTATGTAAATTGTTTGGCACATGCCAGGATTCTTTTTAAAAATGTGCATACCCATGAAAACTAACCATTGGCAATGTGGATCCCCCAAAACCGAGCATCTCAGTTGTGAAACGCACACAATTGGAATCCCATTTTTGAAAGCTAATTAGCAAAAGCTATCCTAATACAGAATAGAAAACTATAGGGGGCAAAAAGTCTACAAAGAGCTTTAATCATAATGGTTTTAATCATAATACAGCTACGATATTTCCTTTATTTTGAAAAGCATTTTACCAGAAACAACAGACACGCAACACACCACCTGCTCTTTACATCAGTAGATAGCTCATGGTATTGGCACTGAAAGACATCTCACTTTTCATTATCAAACTGCTGAAGGGAACACCTCCATTTAACTATGCCTAGGAAAGGGTCAAAATACGGTTGCTGTAGTTTTATGCTGACCCATTTGAAGTCCTATTCTTAGGGTAGCAAATTACAGTTATCCCCGCTCCACCTCGCGCTGTGTTCTTACCATCCTTGTCAATAGCGAAAGGTACATCCGGAGTTACAATTTCATAATTGCAAATCTGGCTGAACTGAGGTGAACAATCTGCATCCACTGCTTCCACTTTCAGGATGTTGTCAGACCTCTTCCCTTCAATAACCGTGGCCTTGTACGACTTCTCTTTGAACACAGGAGCATACTCATTAACATCGTTCACCTGAATATGAACTGTTGCTCTGGAAACAAAACAGAAACGTCCGTTTCCTATAAATCCCAAAACTCCCATTCATACCAAGGAATCTGATAAACAGCTCCTTCGTACAGACAAAGCTATCCTTCAGAATTTAAGCTTCCTGAAAGCAGTGACTGATGACTAATAAAACTCACCATCTCAACTACCCTACTAGGAAAGCCGCAGATATTTTTCCTGTGTGTTGCTTATGATTCAGTGTAGTTTTAGCTTATTGCTTACTATTGCTGTTTATTTGCAAATACAATTCAAACCATTGTATTGCAACTATTAAATGGCCACCATTTTACAGAAATACAACAAAAAACAGTTGTGACAAAATAGGCTTTTACTTCTGTTAAAACAGTACAATCCTTCTAGTTCTTTACTACTGTCAGAGTATTTGACACAAACACCCAATTTTTATTTCATGTGAACAAGAATGACAGTTAAGACTGGTCTTAGACTAAGAGCTCAGTCAAGTGTATAGGATTAGCTTTCTTTTGGTAAAGTACTGAACTGTATAAGTCACTGAAAACTGGCTATTTATTGGATTGTAGGGATGGGAGATCAGGCAATTTAAATGAAAGAAGCAAAGTGGAAGATACACTTTAACACATCATATAGCGAGATAAATAATCCCAAACAGGTTGCACCTTGAATTCCATCCTTTCATGCTTGTCCCTGATTGCTGGTAAATACAGAATAGGAAAATAATGCAGTTTCTGTCAGTGACCAAGGAGAAAAGGTGAACAATGAAAAGTATCTGGAACGTACACTAATAAAGAATTCAAGCACTACAGTCTTTCCATAACAGCAGAAGTTGTCTATTGCTTACGCTAAAAAAAACCCGTATCTTTAAGGTTTCATCTTATCCTACGCACTAGATAAATGCTACAAAAAATGGCCTTCTGTATATTTCCGACTTTAAGTCCAAGACGGTGAAAAAGTCACAAAAAAAAAAAACAAACCCAACAAAAAAACAACAACACAGCCATACAGCAGGGAAATTTCAACAGCAGTTTGTAGGCACAGGTCTTGGAAACCCATCATTCTGCTGTGGGAAAAGAGGAGTTGCAGAGCATGCTGCTAGATCTCTACTTGTTCATTACATAGCCAGGAATTTGGATAGCCATAATTTTTACTAGATCCATCAGAAGAAAGTTTACATCTCAATTAACCAACATAGATAGAAAAATTTGTAGAAAAAAGCTCTACAGTGTGGAAAAGGAACTGTACACTATCAAACTGAACAAAGAATATAATTCCAGCCAACTCAACAAAACAGTTGCTGCCATCTCTCTCTTTGAAACCTTTCTTCAAAAATCAGTTTGGGTATCAGGTAGAGTTTAAGGACATACCTATCTTCCGTAAGTGTAATCCTTAAGAAAATAACTTTCTGCTGCCTATTTGAAGCATACAGCTATAGAGTAACAAGGTTGTATTTGTCACCAAGATGACTGCTGCTAGTCTATTCCTTATCTTATTTATGCCCTTCTTTGCTTCACACAAACAGTCATCTTCCACATGTTCTGCAGATGTTTACACCAGGGTGTTTAAACAGTTATTCTCAAGAGGATTTTCTACAGAGCATTTTACATTGTGGTTTTTTCTTTAGATAAAGATCATCTGAAGATTGCTTTGTTCCCCTTCTTTAATCTAGGCAGAGATGAACCTTATGCTACGGATCTTGCTTTTTTTTTGGTGAGGCTGTCTGTAAATGACAGCAACATGCATTATTTTCCATTTTGTCAAGTTTAATATAGATTGACTTCTTGAAGCAGTCTTTCAGTTTTAGAAACTGAATTCTGAAACAATGCCCGGGCTTGGTATCCCATGCAAATTCTTTATACCAATTCAAGCCAGATTTTATGTATATCAAGAGTTTTCCTGCTTATATCTCCATATTATTTTCTAATGTAAATTCAGAGACATCACGGGATGAAGCAGTATCATCTAGAATACAGCTAAAGAGATACCAAAACAGCTCATTTCCATTTTGCTGCTATTTATATTTCCATTATATGCAAGTCTTCCAGTATTAACACTTGGTTTACATTTACTCTAAATACACAGACCACAAATCACCATGAGCAGGAGACCACTTGAAACCAAGCTTCCCCTCAGCCCACCACAGATTTACTTACTTGTGGGATTTTTTTGCATTCGCTCCATCTGGTCCCTTTCCACAGTCATAGGCCTGTATGGTGAACGTGTAGTCCTTCTGTAGTTCACAGTCAAGCTTTTCTTTAGAGCGTATGATTCCCTCACCAGTGGATTTATCCACTACCACTGCTTCAAAGGGAACATTTTGTCCATGAATTTTAAATCCACAAATCTCACCTACAGATTCAAAGTAAGAGAGGTTAGAACGGGTCAAAATTATTACTCATTTTTAAAATAAATGACCAAATATTTTGCAGCCAAGGGTTGGTGAGGGTCTGTGGACAAAGCAAGAGCATTGTGCTTTAAAATGAGTGATTTCTGGGAACTTTAGTAAAAAGAAGCATACGTCTGCCTTCCAAGCAACTTGTTTACTTTGCATCCATTCATGCAGGAATACAAAAGAGAAAAAGAGAGATGTAGACAGGCATTTCACAGGAGTACTTGAGATAGCTCTAGGGTAAGAGTAGATCTTATGAGAGCATACAGCCAAGGCCACTGGTAATATCTTCTACGCCAAGCTACTGGGAATAGCTGGGCAGCTTGTTTGTTTTGACCAGAGCAAAAGGTTAAAATGCACAGTTACAAGTCAAGGGATGAAAAAGCTTCAAGTACAGGTTCAGCACCATAATTACAGAAATTCTGTCAACAAATCAAAGAACAAAGTCTTCCTGTGCAATGTACCTGGCTAAAATTAGGGAATCAAAATAAACTACTGAATGAGAAAGGTAGAAATACCAACTTCTCAGGCATCCATTTCAACAGCTACCTACTAACACAGACCAAATACGTTACGCCAAGGAAGCTCTCACATGGAATGATTTAGTAGGCTTTCCTTTCTATTCAAACTGTTCATCCTGACAAACTTGCAAGAGAAGTCCCTAGTACGTCATTTAAAAACACATCTAAGCCCAAGGTTACACTAGGAGACCTCTTGCTGGCACGGCGAGGTCAATCTGTCACACGTGATGCAGAGTGAGCCTAGCGCACCGAGCTGTGCTAACGAAAGCCACTCCATTAACAGTTTCATCCCCTACGCTTTCTGTTACATTTTGAAGGTGATTTTCTTACACTAACTTAAAACACTATTTTGTCATTATAGCTGCAGCAGTACGATAGTATCAAGAATGCACTCCTACTGTAAACGTGTCTAGAGGTATTCCAAAAAAAGTATTTGATTCAGATTTTAAACTACTGAAGTACGTACTGAAGGAAGTGTACTGCAGGGAAGGTAATACAATGCTTTGACAGTTAAATATTACTTTAGAATCATAGAATGGTTTGGGTTGGAAGGGACCTTCAAAGGTCATCTAGTCCAACCCCCCTACAAGGAGCAGGGACATCCCCAACTAGACCACATAGCATATGAAAAAACTTAAGATGTCCCAAAAAAGTAAACTACCAGTGAAAATACCAGAAAACACTACTTTCCCCAAAATCAACTTCAGTGGCCATACAAGGTACAATAATCCCAAATGGTTCAAATGGATGTCTGATTTACAGATATTTCTAACCCAGGGTTTGGTTACATAACAGTTTTTATCAATATATTTTAAAATAGAAAAAAAACTGGGAGAATAAATGGGACAAAAGAGCATGACAGGATCTTCTGTTTCAGTGCTGATTCCCCATTTCATAACCAAAGTTAGTAGGTTAATAGTCATAAAAGGGATAGAAAGAACCCTTTATCACCTTCTTTGGTGACTGTCACCTCAAAACTCTCTAAAGGGAGAAAAGATAAACCCAAGTCAGTAACAGGAAAGGTTGAAAGGGAGCAAATAAGGAAAAGGCAAAGATGCACACATTACACAGAAAAGCTTTGGAAAAATTGTATTCTGAAATTCCAGTGGTGATTTGCTGTAACTGTTACAATTTTAGAGTTTTAGTTATGTTAAATATGATTTAATCTTTTAAATTCAGGTTGCCATTTGTAGAATTCTGAAGAATTTATAAAGTTTATTGAAATGCTTTTTTCTTTTTTTTTTGCTTTTCTTTCTTTTTTTTTTTAATAATACAAACTAGTTAACAAAAGATACCTTCAAAATTGCATGCTGATTAAGAACTATCCATAAAGTAGAATTTTCATCAGAATTTATTTGTAGTGTTCTATTTAAAGATGACATGGTAAATAATTTAAATAAGCTTTTATCTATTATACTGAAACTACCATGTTTCTACAATTAAAAAACACTGTATTCCCCTTTTGAGTTCCAGAAAAAAATAAAGAAAAAAATTTAAATAGTCACAGGATTTTTGTGTTTCCATGTATTTTTTTAATTGGTCTAGGTTGTACAGCCCCTAGCATTTTCAAAATTTCAAGTCTACATCAAACTCATCTCGACAGTATTGCCATAATTCATGATTTAAAAACACACACATTAAATTGTGATCGTAATGAACACAAAAGCTTTAATATAAGAAATGGAGAGGGAGCTATATATTTTCCTAGAAGCATACTGCTTTTCCAGGTTAAACAACCAACCAACAGCTTCTATCATTTTATTCTACGGCTGAAATACTGCCATGCTGGACAGAAGAGACTCAGGAACTCAAATATATTCACCTACTAGCACCAAGGATGCCCTAGGGCAGCCTGCCTTGCCCTCTCCAGCCACTGCAGAAAAGTACAGGCTTCCACAGTGTCCTGGATCTCCCACACTTCTGCGGAGCTCTCAGATATAACGGAGTTTTACAGTGGCATTAGATGGCTGTGAGAGGCACAGTTTTAATAAAAAGGACAGTTAACCCTGTTCTTCAGTCCCCTGGAAATCGTAATTTGTTAAACCCCCAAGTACCACCTTCTACATATCATCCAGCATATCAATTATTTTTTTCCTGCTTACTGTCATTTTTGACCCAAATTCCAGTAAAACAAAACGGAACCTGTACCCTTAAAATCACTTCTAGCAGATCTCCTGTAATTCTCACACATTTCAAACAACTTGCAATAACACAGTTATTCCGAGTCTCCATTCTAGAGCGGCCTTAAAGAGACGAGGGACCATAGTCACAGAGGAATATTTTCCTTAAAAAGGCAAATTGACAGTTTAATATTGAAGCAGAAATATAATTAAGGAAAATTACCTTATAATGTCTCATGATCTCTAGTCCTTCATTTTAAAAGGAGCCAGTTTCTGAAATAGCTCTCATTAGGTTCTCCCTGAATTTCACTTCAGGTAATCCCCAGGTTTATAATCAGCTCTTTATTTTAATGCACCAAGTATGCTGCCTCTTGTGGAACCCACATAATTTATTTCAGTCTATTCTTACACAGGGTATAAATACAATCACAGATTTTCATGTGTTTTTGCAACAGGATCATTCAAGAAAGTTTTACACTGCCTAAATTCGTGGCTGACACCACCAATTAGCCACAAGTGATATTCCAACTATAAGCTTTTAAATATTCCACATCTACTCCTGTACACCCACCTCCCTGCCCCCTTCCAGTAACTTGAACCGTGAGAGCCAGCCATGGTGTGGGAAACATTACGGTTACAGAAAAAAAAAAAAAACAGGAGGGAGCATTAAAGCAGAAAGCCTGGTAATGAAGAAAAAGAGAAGCGCATCAATGCGGCAATTATCTATCTGGGAGAAGGGGAGGCTGTTTAAAAACTGGTCAGTTCTTTTATCATCTGAAGTGACCTTTAACTCTGGCACCAACCCCAATTTGGCTGCTAGGAAGTTCAGGCATTATATTTTTGGCTTCTGAGCATAAGACATAAATAAGATCTCCGGTAAGTATCTGTGTGTCTCCGGATGCTTTTTAAAGCGTAAAGCTGCAGTTCAAGGTATACTACAGCTCAATTCCTGCCAGATGCCTCTCAGAACAATAACTGACCCGATACAATAATATTTTCCACTTCACACACTAGGGAGATTAACAAAAAGCCCTTTTATTACTACATAGACAAGGTTCTTGTGACTGAAAAAAAGTTATAATGCATAAAAACTATGGTGCTACTTATGATGTAAGTGCTCTAAATAAGCAAATGCAGAGCTCCCAACCTAACAGGCTTTTTAGGCTCCCTTCTTCAAAGTGTCTCTGCAAAGAAAAGTAGCAAAAAGGACTAATTCTTGAAAGTACAGCTGCCCTTCCTTTCTCAAAAATGTATTACAGACTGTTACAGAGCAGTTTCAAGAGAAATAAGACAATATACAGATTAATATTCCCATACACAGATGATACTGTCATCTCAGTCATGAAATGCATGTATTTATACAGTGTAGGTAAGGCTCTTCTCTGATTATAGAATTCTTGGCAGTGATTTTTTTTTTTATTGCCATTAAGTAAGCTTAGTGCCATACCATGCTCCCTAAGGTTTCACGCTATGTCACATGTGCTTATTTTTTTTTCCTCATTTCATGATGAAGTTGAGATACATTATGGAAGGAAATTTCTACCTCTCCTAATCTTGAACAGAATGATGATCCATCTGTGAATTAGTTTATATTTGATATATCGGAAGCTGTTCAGCTGAATAAACTGTAACTAGGATAGCACTTTAGTGTTTCACCCAGATCTAATTACAGCTGAAAAAACATTTTTCATTTTACAGATAACACATGTGGAACTTAAGTGAGCAAGAAAACATACAGTAACCCTCTTCCTAAAAGCATTCTGTATTTCTCCTTTCCAGTGTAGGACAATCAAATGACAGCGAGGATTTGGCAGAATTTTAAGCTTTTGTTGACTTTTAGTGCTTTATCTCTTTCTGTACTGTCATGATATAACGATGTAAAATACTTAATCATGTTGTATAGTTATAAGAAAGGTTCATAAGACATTTAAACCGGACATAGATATTTGACCAGACTCTCTTCAAACTTTGTGTCCATTTGACACAAAAATGGCTGAAGTACTACTGCAACGAAACTTCCTCTTAGGTTTGCCACCCAGCTGTGTGACACATTTGTTGTACACTCACTGAATCACTCCCTGGATGTGACAAGATCAAAACCTTTGTTTGATTACACAGTGTCATTCTCTCCATATCATCCTTTACAACCCTCACCCAGCGCAGCGCTGCACTGCACACAGCCCTGCCATAGACAGGACGTCAGCACAGCTCCCAGCCCTAAACAAACATGGGCTGGTGGTGCCGCGTGGAAATGTGGCATCAGCACTCACCCACCGGAACATGCGAACTCCACACACCTCCGGGGAGAAGCTTGGTGGATTCTGGGTGGGTTTTTTTAAAGAATGAATAGAGATTTTGCAAGATCATTGTCAAAGATCTGTGCATATTCATGTTCAGTCAAAAAATTCCTAACCCCCACAGAAATACTTCTTGCATCTCAGATTAGTAAGGGGAAAATAAAGTACCATGGCTGAGAAGAAGTTTTCTCTAGGGGGGGAGGAAGAGGGATTAAACCCCTATTACAGACACATCAAAAAACCAAGGAAATATTCCCTTCCACAAGGGAAATATTTCAAACATCTTGCTAGCAAGACCCTGCATTATACTCTCATAATAAACCACATCCAGTGATGTGAAGGCATCCAGATACAATACTGTTTGTTTCAAATGCAATAAAAATTCAGTTCCTTCTTCAGTTCCCCTTAGCAAGGGCGAAATTCATACTGAGACTTCAGACACGATTTACTCTAATGTACAGTAGAAAATGTAGTTGTCCTTTATTTTATTTTTTCAGCAAAACCATCTAGGATCGAATGCCAACATGACTCAATTTGTAATACAGAAAAGTTTCATTGAGAAACAAGAAGGGTCATTGTCTTCTCAAGCAGATCTCTAACAGTCATGGTACAAAAGACTGATTCCACAGGGTCTCTACACGTTGGGCAGTAAGGCAAGGCAACCTGGCATGACTGTGTTCAAATTCTGTTTTCAAAAGTGTGTCATTTTAGATGTAAAAGCACACAAATTCCCCTAGATATAAGTGTCTATACAACCATACTTATTTCTACACATCTGAATTTTAAAATCCTACCCACAGCACGGACTGAGCAAAGCAATAATATATTACTTCTACTTGTCTCATAGTTCACGTACTACAAAGTATTTAAATGAACTAGTTTCAAGATGTTTCAACATGTTCAAAATTGAAATAAAGCAAAAAAGCTCTATTTAAAATATTTTAAACCTGCAGACAGTTCAGAAGTTTCACAGCTCAGCTAGGGGGCACAATTAATTAAAATATCCAACCTTTTGAAGTATGAATAAATTTGATTTTTAAGTAGGAATATACTGGTTATGGCTGAAACAGTCATTTAATCCTGAAAATGCTTTGTTTTGCTGTGAAAACATGTCACTGATCTAATAGGCTTCTCGCACTTAAACACCCACATAGATGCTGCTGGACAATAACAATGCTATTCTCCGTTCCAGGACATGACTACAGCACCGCCAACTAGAATTGGTAATGCTGATTCAACACCACTCCCACATTTGATCTCCTCAAAGACAAATTCAAGTATTGTTCCATTTAATGCTAGATGAATACTTTTACAGATTCCCATACCACAGTCATTCAAAATTTACGCAATTCAAATCCAACAGAGTCCTATCAAGGAAAATTTCTTTACCTTTACTATCCACCAAGAGGGATAAAATTGCCATTTTCAAAACCTGTTCAATGCTGTCAAACCAACAGATTTTGTGCATCCCAACACAAGCTTCTTCATTTGGAAATGAAAAGGTTTTTTGTTCATAGATAGTAGTTTTACTTCCCGTCAAGACCACTTAAGAGCCTCTGCCATGTGTATCCAGTACAGGAGAAAGTTTGAATTTCAGAGGTTTACCACTGTCTCTGAACTTCCTTTATTTGTACAGCAGCCTTGGATATTATTACAGCCTTATGATAATACAACAAATTGTTCTTTTAAGTACCAGTCTAAGAAATTATGACTGAGCTGCCGTAATACTGTAGCACACGACGCAGTCAGCATCCTGAACATTTCAAATGTCTGCTAATTTAATACCTCTCTTTTTTTCTGTCACTTCCTTCTTGAAGTCAGGCTAAGTAAAGTTCCCAGAAATGGCTAATGTCATGTTCTCTAGGTATTTTACTAGGATTCTTAACACTAAAGTTTCACTTAACCAAGTAAGCTTCTGCAAGTATCTCTCTGTGTTATCCACTACAACTAATTTAAATGCCTGCAGATACCTGATGATATTCTTCAAACACAGTTTTCTAATATTTTGTCAAGTCAAAAAAGTACTTTCCATAATAATGCATCCAATTAATGAATACAGTATCCTTAAATGGTAGTTTCTGGAAAAAACTACCACGGAAGTTTGCAAGAAGAGTGTCATCTGTCAGTCCTATGCTGAAAGTGAAGAACTGGTCTATGTTTTGCAAATATCTTGTGTATCATTCTCTATAGTCTTTGCTAGAGGAGAAAAAGTCTTTTCTTCATGTAGAAGAGGCCATTCATTTTTTAAAATACCCCAGACTGCTACGCAAACTTACCACAGAAATGCAATTTTAATTCTACTAATTACTGTTTTCAATCTATTAGGACAGAAATCAAAAACACTAAGAAAACCAAAAACTCTCTTCAGAATGATAAGAAAATAATTGTTTCAGAACTTCCAGACTGAATGCTGTGAAACGTGGAATCCAGAGAACTGAGGAAAAGCTTAGACAATATGCAAAAAAATAACCAAACAAAACAAACCAACAAAACCAACCACTCCATAAAAAAAACCACCAACAAAATAGAAAAATTAACATATACACATGAAATTGAAAGAAGCATGGAATATCTGCAATACAGAGTACTCTCTGGTTTGGATACCTGCATACAGCTGTATATTTACAGTTGTAAACATGAAATAAAACTCTGGTCCATGCACAAACATTTCCTAGGGTCTAAAAGCTTCAAAACATGATGCTGCTGTTATGGAAAACACACTAAGTTACACACAGCATTTGTCATCAAGAAAGCATTTCCACATCTTAAACAAGACAAGCAGGTGAATTCTTTACCTGCAAAACGCAGAGGCGCATCTTTGTCCAGGGCTATTAAAGGGGGGTCCAAGAGCACTGTGTTGTCATTTTCTGTAACTATTCCATGATAAGTTGTTTCAATCCATGGCTTATGCTTGTTAACTGAAAGGAAAACAACGTACAAAGTCAAAATGTTTGAAACTAACAACTTCTTCTAAAAACGCTTTATAATACTGTTTTGAGTATTTGCCTCTCATTTTTCTAAATCTGAACCAGTATTTCACTAAATTAAAAAAAATTTGAGACAAAGTCTTGGCTAAGTACATTCAGAAGACTTCAGTGTCTCTGCAGGCTTTCCAAAAGTAACTCAGAGAATCTACATTAGTCTCTTTGCTATGCTGGGATTTAAGATGCCCCTGAAGTGCAATTCAAAAACCTTTTAACAGTGATGCTGCTGTCATCAGTGCCAAGCGTGACACTAGAAAATCCTATATTCAGCATGAGACAAAAAAAAAGACTGGCCAACATTCAACACAAGGGTTTGTTTACACCCTACTTCTTGGAAAACTTGGGATGCAGTTGGTGGACTATTCTTCAGAGCGTAGAGGCTTTTTCTAGTTTCAGCACTTTGTCTTGTGTAGAGTTTATTATCATTAAGAGAACGGGTGGACAAGAGACCAAACTTAACTAATTCCTACACAAGGCCCTAACAAACAGGGAGCAACAGGCATTTCTGTCTCAGTATAAGATCTAAATCCAGAACCTTTGGTATCGGTTTTACCAGTCATTTATATGGCATCCTGGGTAAAGGAAGCCTCCAGGAGTTCTGCTGAAACCGGGCAACTCAGTAAAATGCAAGAAAGGGAGGGAGGAGAGGGGGAAGACATCGGCTTCACAGTCCCACATCTCAGCTGCAGAGATGCAACACAAGCATTCCAGGCCCTTCTGGGTTTGGAGGACTTGTACTCTGTACTCTTTAATCAACTCAAAATCAATGCAGATTTCAAACACTGCTGGAAAAAAGGATCAAAATCTCAGGCCTTTTCTGTCATCTAATTTAATGTCTTGAAATCTGAGTAAAACACTGAATACTTTTTATATCACTGGGAAACTCCACTAAAAGATCATCCATAAAAGCATTCTTCAACTGCACACAGAAGAATCTGTAAACCGATCACTTGAGCATGTTTAAGATGATTGATGGTCTTCCTTTGCTGCAAAGGAATGCAGTATCTTTCCCTGTCAGCTTGGAAAAATATTTTTTTCCTAGTACATCACAAAAGACATAAGACAAAATTGTATCTTATCTACTAGGTTATCTTCTACTACATGACAAACCAATGTGAGAGCGCCTTAAGTATTCATCTCTATGCTACGCTCTCCAAAGTATGGTTCATAGTCCCCAAAACTAGTATAGGTGGTGCAACAGCTAATTCTTCTTGACAGTCGAATATACTGTTTCTCCTCATGCTGAGGTTCCACATATATCCCTTTCACCTAAATTGTTTTGGGCAATGTATATCTGCCATTTCAAAAAAACGTTTAGGCTACCACACACTCCTGCTTCTTAAATGAATACTATTTTCACAGGTCTAATTCTGGAAGGTTGTACATACCTAGCTGCTTAGAACCTATGGAAAACATTCATCTAGAGGGGCTGAAACGTGCTCCTTACCATACAAAACCAAGTAGTCTTCAGCAAAAGATGTATAGTGAAGTATAAGAAATGCTTTGCTAAAGGTTATAACAAACATACCGAACAGCATTCAATATGTGTCATCACCCAGATTTTGGTCCTCATGAGATCACGCACGTACAACTACTGAAATAAACATCTGTGCAATCACAGCAAGTTATATACTACAGCTAGAACACTACTACACAGTTCAGTCCTGCTATTTCACCTTTCTATAGAATTACAGAAGTAGATTGTCGAAAGAGGCAGAGATGTAAGGCTAACCTAGACTTTTGAATCCTGCCTCTCCAACAAACTAAAATGGATTCATGAAGTCTGTCATATGGTTACCCAGGGGAATTTAAGAAATGGTGAGAGAAGGACACTAAAATGATTAAACCCAGAGGTAGGGAACTCATACAGGAAACCATAATACTCTCCCAATATGCTTTCATCAGCAATCTTTTACTGGTTAGTAGCACCAAACTGCTAGACAGAATATAACAACTTCATACAGAATAATGCAGCAAGAGAGAACTCACAACAAACTATTTTAATGCAAACAGTGTTTAATTACTGCCGAGTGGTTTTACTCAATATGGCAACGCTATCTTTATTGCCTCGATACACTCACATGGGCATGCTTTCAATATTCAGCATACCAAATAGCCAGCTAAATGTCAGCCACATTGTTCTGTTCACCCAGAGAAGACTGCTGCAGCGGCCTCCAAGGAACTGGTGTTTTAAAACAAAATTCATCATGCTCAGAGGGACTAACATTTCGTTCCTCCTTCACAGGGAAGGCACCAATAACTGCAGGAGTGTGAGTCTCCAGTAGAAACATGTGTCTCAACTCAAATCTGCTCTAAAGAAAAGCATTTCATCAATACAGCTCTGGCTGTTAGGGGCACAAGGAGGACGCAGTTGTGTATTTTTCAGCCAGTGCATCTAGGGCAGTTACACCTCAACTGAACACACCAGAGTCCTTTCATCCGTTCATCTTAGCCTCTGCAAGGACCTAGTATAAAATACTAAACCAGATCTCTGCCAGAAAAAAAATAATAATCCATCTCCATTCTAATGCTTCTGAATATAGATTACAATTTTTTGTTTTCAAGCATTGAGAAACCTTGTCCTAATTTAGCAACCTATGGTAAATCCCACCACTGTAGGGTAGTGAGTTCTACAAAAGCTCGAAGTACTGTAACCACATCTGAACAGAATTATGAGTATGTTAAGCATCTGCAGAGCCTAGTGAACCTTCAAACAACAGGCCCAGTTAAAAGCAAAGTCATGTCCTTTTATTGTGCTGTAGACAATAAAATCATAAGCTTAAATCCCTTTGTTTTTAAGAAGGCTAAGCATCGCCAGATTTTAAAACATAAAGCTTAAATCCCTTTGTGCTTATGAAGGCTAAACATCACTCTATTTTAAAAGACCAAACTTACTGCTGAATATCCAGGAAAGGCCCGTTATCCATATTTGTGATCTACTGACTCTAGCATAACCACATACTGTAAGGAATTCTCAAGCTCGCATTCAAAATGTGAGGCAGAGCTTACGAGCAATACATTACTGCTTCCCTTGAACCAGCTGTGAAATTGAATCAAATATTATTCTGATCTCAGTTGGCTTAAATATCATTACATTTGGACTTAAAGTTGGACTTAAAACTATCCCTTCACATTTTTTTTCCTCTTTAATTGTCACGAAATTCCTGAAACGTACAAATTGTTCAAAGCCAGACTGTTAATTTCAAACCAAAACAGTCAGTCTGTTCCAAGCTTGACACTAACAAAGTGCCCTGAGCTGTTAATCTCTTGCCATTTAACTGGGATAAACTACACTGGTTTCCTTGAAATACAATATTCACACTATTTGTAAGTGCCTCAACTGGAATCTGTTGTAAATCCCAACTAGCATTTAATCTAGTCAAGTGGGGGAAGCTGCCCTGGCACAACATAGCAAGCTGATGTCTACTTAGGTTTGAGGTCAAAAACATTTAAGACAGCTAAGCATGTCCCTTTTACAGATAGCAGATTGAACTGTAAAGCTCACGCTAGAGCCCTGACTGCCACCAAGCAATGACTGAACACACATCTGCAAGGTGGGCACAAGCCACCATCTAAAGATAATTGCTGCAAAGCTGTCAGAGGAAAGGGAATCGGTGCCTGATGTGATGTGTGCCTTGAACACCAGTTTTAAAAATACCATTCACTCCAGGCAAACGCGCTCAGTTTCTCATTAAACTGGACAGAATAGCTTTTAGTAATACTGACTGGAAGTATTACCGACTGCTCTGCAGAAAAACGAATGTACCTCAAGAAAAGGATGCTTCACCAAGAGCAGCCGATTCTGCAGAATGCAATCCATCACATCAACTAGCAGCAACTTTTTCCTGCTGTTTAAAAGAATTCATGAATGGAAATTCATACCTAAGCAGGGCAATGGGGTTTAGGGCTAGTATGGAAACTTCAATCAAAAGCTATCATCCTAAGATAATCAGAATTCATTCAGTTCTATTATTTGAACGTGAACATGTTAAAATGAAACATACTTATCAAAGTCCTTTCTCAGGACTTCTGCTATCTTCTCACAAGCGGTCAGAAGTTCATTTGACTCAAATAGGATCCCACATCTACATAACTTAAGATTTAGACACACCTCAAACAGAAAGGACTGTAGCTGAAAATATTTTTTCTTCTTGAGAACTACTTCTAATACATAGTGTTGAGTAGCCATGTTGCATATCTTTAGAACTAGAACAAGATGATTTATGTCAAAACAAATTCTTCAGAATTAACTGGTAAAACTTGCTGAATGAACTCAATTACAAGTACTAGAGTTTGAAAGCTAGATTTTCAACCCAGTGACAGTAGATAAACATAAAATATTCATTTTTAAATCCACTTTTGAGACTTCATGAAAAATCCAAAGATGGCACAAAAAGAGAATTATAGTTTCTGCCAGTTCAATTGAACTGCATTCAATCAACTGAGCAAACAGTCCTTTACTCCTGTCCTCAAGGTCTGACAAAAACTTTGATTACTGCACATCTTTTGTTTAATTGTCTTCCTCTTGATTGTAAGATAATACAAGTATGCCTTTCAATGAGAACTCTAAAGTATGTCTTACCTTGAATATTCAAAAACTCAGTACTGGTCTGATGAAATTTCAAGCAATACCATTAAAAGAACAAGTTTGTGTAGTACATAACTACAGAAAAATAGCTTAGCCAAGGAGTAAAGATCTACACAATAAAATATGCCTTCTCCACCCTGAAAGTAAAGTTTAATAAGAAAGGGTGTAGCGCAGCCTGATTACAATGTATGTTCTGTTCCTGCCTGCAATTCAGAGCTGCGTTTCTATTTTCCATCAGAAAAGGGTGAGGATTAACTTTGTATATAAACAACTTGAAATATATCAGTGGTAATGAAAAGATTTATTGTATTTGTTTATTTAATTGGGTCTTCTCATACTTACAATTTTATCAAAAATCATCATCTTACAACCAGGTATAAACAATGAAAACTGAACACAAGTTTTGCTTAAATGCTGAGTTTCTTGATAGCATGGAACTTATCTACAGTATGGGTTTCCAAGACAAACTACAATTTCCATTACTGGGACATGGAAACCGTAGGCAGTAACAAAATATAGGGGGAGAGGAATTAGGTAAGGGCATGGGCATCCACTAACATTAACCTCTACGGTTCCCAGTTGAGAGAAAATCAGGTGGTTGAATTTCATCCCACAATTTCAGATCTTGATCTTGGATTCTTTACCGCACTTAATGAGCATTTGTAATTCGTGCTCTGGAACCTCAACTGTCATACACTGGGAACACAAAGTAAATATTTATAAACTGTCAGGTGCCTACAGTTTGAGCCTGTACAATTAACACTAATTGTCCAAACACCCTATTCAAACTAATGGCTGTAGGAATTCAACAGGTTTTACTAAATTATATATTGCCTAGGGAAAATCTTTGGTTTATGATCACTTAGAGAGAGTCTCCTGTTCCAGACTGAACCAGTTGCCTAAATCTGATTTTATTTGTAGAAAGATACATGGAAGTTTTGCTATAAGCCTGAAACTAAGGTGACACGCAAATGACTGACTGCAAACTAGTTGCAATTTTTATTATCCACAACTACAGCAGAAGAAACATTCAGAGCACCAAAGACCTTAGACAGAGGATATACTGACCAAATTTCAATTTGGATAAAAGCCTGGCAGGAAAAACAGCAAAACAAAAATATCCCACCACAAAACAGCCTAAATAGGATTAAGGCAACAAAGCCTTAATTTTTGAAGTGAAATGTAAAATGTTTTAAACTAAACAGAACACTGAAATAGAAAACATAAGCCTCTAACTGTAAACATTTATTTAATAAATGTTCTCTTAAATGTTGCTAATTATAGTGCAAGAGTGGAAATTGCTTACTTTCTAACTGTTGTCATATTTATAAACTTCACTCCTTGAAAGGGAATCTTATTTACAAATACAGTGAGCATCATCTCAGTATAGCCAGCACTGCTGGCTCTACTTACTGACTCCATTTAAAAACAGGGAAACCAGCTGGGAGCAGGAGCAGCAACTTGTTTTCAATCGGAATACAAAGCAAGTGAGATGAGACCTAATACCATAAACAAAGGACAGACAGACAGTTCTTCAAAGGCGCTGAGGTTTCTAATAATCCTTTCTAAAGGCTCCTAAGGAGGTTTAGTCCCTACTGAAGCCAATGGGAGTCAATCAGTACAAATCAAGTAAATTAGAGTGCAAAACAAGATTTATTTAAGAACAAGGCTTCCCGCTTACTGAACTCTCACATGTTTTGAGGTATTGCTTCTGTCTTTGACAATAATGATAATGCTACAAGATGTATGCCCCTTAATATCATAAACGACAGTTCAGAGAGAATTCTCTGAGTACAACTAAATAGAATGAGAGATAAGGCTTAGAAAAACAGTAAAAGTGCTTTTGTTCAGAAAACATTAATGGCTACAGAAGTTTTTTCTCCTCTGCAGAATAATTTCATAGCCATGAGCCACTAAGCTATCAGATACCTAGATTTTCATGGCAGAAAAACTCGCTTTACCCAGAATACTAGAATTCTAATTTAATCTGTTTGAAATGAGATGTTCACAGTGTGCTGTCCTGTGGCCTGATCTGGGTTTAACTTCAAGCCTTCTAACTTCCACGAGAAATGGAAGTCCCTGAGCCTAGCTTCTGTCCCTCTCCTTAAAAAAAAACAAAAACAAACCACAAACAAACAAGCACAAATCTTAGCAATAATCTGAAACTGGCGATTTCAAGTCTGCAGAAACATTATGACTGCAAACCAGAGATACATTTACAAGTCTAGAAAAGTTTCTGTTGATAAATTTTCCTGATAGCTTGGCACAGTTGGCACAACCTGCAGTCTACTAACACGGGAGAAGACAACTGGCACAACAGTATTCCAAACATACAAGGTAAGCCATGCTCGCCCAGACCATCTCTCCTCTATTTCTATTTCCACAGTGGTGTATTATTTTATACAATATATATAGAAAGAGAGATTAAAATTGTTCGCATGAACAGATGGCTGTATATTATGCTTTCCCAATACTATGCATCATAGAAAGGTCTAACACTGGCTAATTCTGTCTATTCTCGGTGGTCTCTTACTTTCAGAAATCCTTACAGAAAAACAAACAAACAAACAAAAAAACCCTGCCCCTATAAATATCCAAATGCCTCTTCCTAATCCTTTAGGGTAGTCTTAAATTTCCTTACCTCTAAAAAGAAGATGGAAACCTAACCACCAGTCCTGTACTACAAAAGCTGTTCCTGTGTCAAAGAAACATCTGCAGTAAGACTGTGGTAGCGAGAAAGTGGTTTGTGGTTTGGATTTAAGACATTCATAGCACCACATCACTTCCTGAAATAATCACAGATCAGCAAAGCTTCCTCAAGATAGTATTATTTTAATCAATACCCTTCCTAAATGACAACACGTTGGAAGGAGCTCAAGGCAACAGAGGTACATCGCTCTACCTGGTCAGTAACCATGGAAGAAGCAGCCATTAGATGCGCTGCCTTCCTGACTGAAAAGTCACTCCATTCCACTCCCCATTCAGCTCTGTTGATAAATATCCAGTCCCTTCGCTTTGATAAACACTATTTGAATGCACTGCTAACTACTGCTTTTCCCCCACACCACCAGTCCAACAAGCTCAGAAATACTTGACTTAACCTGACCAATTACAAGAAAAAGTCAGTTAAACTAAGAGTTCTGCATCAGCTGGACAGGAATATGCCTCTTCAGAACCTCAAACCGCTCTTTGCACCCCTTTAAATAACTACAGGAAGATGGTAGGTCAGCTAGCTCACACCTAACTTTTGTGTAAGATCACATCCCCCAAAAAGCTATTTCCATTTCTTTCCATCATCAAAAAAAAAACAAAAACAACCCACTTTTCTTTCCCAACCACAGGAACATGCAGGACTGGAGAGTGGAACTCACCACTCTGGTGTAGCGTTTCCAGTCCGTTTCTGCACATTACTGAACCAAGCACAATTCAGTTTTCACCTCTTATGACAAATCTTAGCAACCTCAGCAACAAGGACTTTTAAAGTCATCGTTGAAAAAAATGGAAGCTGTACTCAAAAAAAAAAACCCAGAACTGACAATACAATACAAAACTGAAAGTTTACCATAAATGCTTCCAAACAAATACTTCTCCTAACAACAGGAAAATAAAAGTGAGTTGCCCCAGCAGCTTTCTAGGTGTTCTCCAGAGCTTACTTGTTAAATGCATCTTCATGTAACTTTGTTAACAGGCCTATCCAGAGTAGCCAAAATGTCACGAGGACCAAGGCAACTGCACATGCCAAGCCAAACCAGACCT